>JALPQI010011306.1:0-32904 GCA_025490895.1 Thaumatotibia leucotreta | reverse complement strand
ATTGATTTTTCATTAACACTAACGAAGTGGGGGTGCTTTTTTAAACACCCCCGAGGTAAATAAAAATACGATGTTTATGTTTCAAGTGCAGTTGTTAGGGTAGCGTTTTAAATTTAGTTTTGCTGGATGCTTAGCCAAGTTGCCAATCGCTAACGCTTAGTAGCATATCGTAGTTTTCCCCCTCTGTCACTCTTTCGTATTAGCGCGACAAAGACGGCTGCCTTTCGATTGCAATTCAATTACTTTACTGTTAAGAAAAACACATGTCAATAAACGTATATACATAATTAAAATACCAATTTACGATCTATAAAATTAACTTAATTCTAAAAAGTGGAAAAAAAAACATACTCAAAATGTCAAAATGTGTACGATTGACGATTAAGACGTCAGCGATCGGCAACTTGTCTAAGCACTTTGGTATTTGTATTACTTAGGTACTAACAAAATATGAACCACGGTTGGCAATAAATTATTTCAATTTCAATTTCAATTAATGTTACATAGTCTTGTTTACATTCACTTTGAAGTATTTTTAAATGAATTAAAAAAGGAAGACTTTTCAATTCTATTGATTTTTTTGTACGTTATGTTACTCATTATCTCCGAGAACAGATTTTCAAATAAATTTCTTTAATCGATGGTCCCGTTGGGACCAGACATCAGAATGTCTGATTGTACAATAAACAATTTTTATTTAATTTTTTGATATTGATTTTGATAATGAGATTTTGGAAAAATCGGTCTTTAAAGGCAATCATTATAATCGAGCTAGTGATCAAACTTAGAAAAACTTCTACACTTGTACACTTTTTTATAAGGTCCTCACCAATTGTTTGGGTTGATAGGTTTTGATGTCACTTTTTTAACCGACTTCAAAATAAGAAGAGATTCTTTCTAAATTCAACATTTTTGTTTTACGTATGTTACTCTGAGAATCATGAACAGAGATTGGACAAATGTGCATCATTGTTCGCAATAAAATGGACAATTGGACATGACTACAAAGTTGAATAAATGAATAACTAAATGAATAATTTTCTGAAATTTAATGTCGAAGCTTTAAGATGATTATTTACAAAGGTTTTCATTGCTACCGGTGTCAAATAGATAATTTTCTTGAAAATGATTAAATGATTAATAATTTAATACATTTTGGAGTTATGTCCTTATTATTGCGAACAATGATGCACATTTGTCCCATATCTGATCTTGAAACAATTTCTATTTTTTTTTAATTTAACGGGTATAACCTCGATATTATAGTCCCGTTGGCATCAAGTCTGATTCTGATGATAGGAGCTCGGAGAAAGCGATTCAAGTGTTATCTTTATTAATTTGGTGTTTTAAATAGTATCTACATACAAGGTTTGTTTAAATTGCTACCAAGTTCAATAATGGCGTCTCTAATTTTATAAAATGCACGAAGATAAAACTCTCGAAAACCTAACTATTATCTCTACGAACTTTTTTTTACCTACAACTGCGCGTATAACGTAGTTGCAGAAATTCCCATGTAAGGCAGGATCGAGTATTATTCCAAAGTTAAATCAAACAGTTCCGATAACAACAGCGCGGAACCGTTCCCGGAATCTCGGAGTTTATTTCATTTATTTCATTTATTTATTTAACATTAAGGTCATGTGCATTACAGAAGGTGTTAGTTGGAGGTAGTCAGTACATGACACCCGGGTAGGGCGCATAATGTTAGTACTTATAGGTACCTACTTATAAACTAGTCTATTTATACCTATACAATTTGTAATTCATGCATTTTAATGTAACAATAACATGTCAGGAGAATACAGAATTAATATACTTACATATTCGCTAACTATCAATATAAAACATTATACATTATTAATCTAGGCTAATTTATTATTTATTTATGTCAAAGTCATAGTTGAAATTAATAATTATTATTATGATTTTATATTATTACGATCTACATTTTCATTATTATTACTTAATTTCATAAATAGGACGACAATCATATATATATATATATTATCTACTAATAGGCTATACTGGCTTGTGGATTCCCTTCTAACAATGAATCGTCATTTAAAAACTCGTCAACGCTATAGTATGACTTCTCAGTAAGTAACTTTTTAAGTTTACTTTTAAATACCGTATCTTCGCGTTCTTGTTTTAACTGTTCGGGTAGTTTGTTTACTATGTTGGCGCATCGACAGTACGGACCGTTTCTATACATGGCGAGTCTTGAAATTGGTAGCAAAAGTTGTTGTTTATTATTACGTCGGTTTGAGGTGATTTTTTGCAATGGGAATAAGTTAGCATTTTTCCTTACGAACATAGCCGCTTCCATAATGTACATGCTTGGTAAGGTTAATATTTTATGTTGTACAAACAGTGCTCGGCAGCTACTTGGGATTCGTGTGTTTGTGAGGATTCGTAAACATTCTTTTTGCATCACAAAGAGCTGACTTGCGTCCGTGCTAGCCCCCCAGAGTATTATTGCATATCTTAGCCATGAATTTGCGTACGCGTAATATGCTGACAAAGCCGTTTCATAGTTTGTATTTATCTTGAGGATTCTAAGAGCATAAACAAATCTGGATAATTTTGCTTTTACATTTTGGATATGAGACTTCCAATTTAAGCTGGAATCAATTTTTATTCCCAGTAAATTAAATTCGGTAACTTCTTCGATAGTTGTGTTATTAATTTGTAATTCCATTTCTAATGATTTTTTTTGAGCCGGTTTAAATTGGATTATTTTAGTCTTATTTAAATTTATTTCCAAATTATGATCGTCGAGCCAGTTTCGGGTATCGCGAGATATTTCCTGTAAACGCTTATTGCACTCTGCACTGCTAGTACAACCAAATAATATGGATACGTCATCCGCAAACATTATACAAGTTGCATCCAATATTTTAGGCAGGTCGTTGATGTAGGCCAGAAATAATATACACCCGGCAACACTTCCTTGGGGTATAGAACATGTAATATTTCGTATATTAGATGAGACGTCTTTGACTTCCCCAGAATCCGCACATAAATATTTAGTCTGTACGTATTGACTACGGTTTTCTAAATATGATTTAAACCACGCGTAGGCGTTTCCGCGAATGCCCATGCCGTTTAATTTTGTTAATAAAATTTTATGTGAGACACGATCATACGCTTTCGTCATATCAAGGAGTAATCCTACACCGTAGTATTTGTGGTCTAAATTATTTAGTATTTCCTGGGTATAATTGTAAACCGCTAGTGTAGTGGAATGACGCTTTCTAAAACCGAACTGGTTCTTATCAAGAACGTTAAACTTTTCAAAAAAATTATAAACTCGGTTTATCATAGCTTTCTCAAAAACTTTTGAGATTGCTGGCAAAAGTGCTATGGGTCTATAATGTTGTGGATTTGTTTTTTCGCTGTTTTTGATTGATTTGTTAGTTCCGCAGTCTCAGCGTGTTCCATTCATGGACCCTAAGTTATGTCTTATAATTGTTTCAAATCAGCCTATTTCAGTCCACTGCTGGACGTAAGCCTCTCCTATCAACAATGCGTATAGACGCATTAGGAGGTAAATGCCCATAATCGCGAAAGGATTCGCTATCGCAGTAATGTGTCCACTATGATGACGCTGCTGCAATCAATCAAATCAATGAATAGTCAGTGACAGTTCAATCCCTTAGTGGACTCTTACGACACCCTCGGAAAGAGTTGGGGCGGTGACAAATGTATTCTTGCTGCCGTCACCACACAGCCTAATAACACAGTCTACATAGAATCCATGACGGGTCCTCTTCAGCAAGAGATTCAAGATCTGGGGGGTTACCATGACGTACTAATGCGGTTCAGCTTAGGTCGAGAAGAAAGTGAGTCGTAAAATCTGTTCCTTTCCCTGAACCTAAACTGAATCGCATTAGTTCGTCATGGGCCCTAGGCTTTACGGTGACGCAACACGTATTGGATTCGGATTCGAGACAATATTTTAGGTTCGATAAGGTAACCGTACTTGCAAGACAAAAGTTCATCGTGCCACGGAATATATGGGAATCCATCGAAATCGTCAACCGAATTTTAATTGAGGTTGGTCGGTTGGTCAGTGCCACCTGGTTGGAAAACGGTTTTAGATATTGCATCGGTGGACAGTGTAGATGAGCCCTTATTACCTAGTTTCGTTTTGACTGTTGTGTGTAACCTGCTTTTGGACAAAAGTTACAATGAGGGTAGTACTCTCCCTTCGCCGTCCACGCTAGCGCTGGCCGCATTATAATAAAAAAAAATCCAGATTGTCTACGGCCTTTCAGCCCCCAAACCATTGGGCAGCATTGTATGGAAAGTGTCTCAAAAACCAACAGAGTGCTGAAACTAGTGTCATTAAATAGGGACCTATTGACTTTTTTTTCATTTCATTTCCCTTAGCAACGCCGGAGATGGGATTTCAACTCACGTTCTCAGCTTTCGCGGCTGATGCCTAAACCATTCGGCCACTCCTGCTTAGCGGACACCGGTCGAATTTCTCGGGTATATGCAACAACTACCTAGGTACCGTGTGGTGACGGCAGTAAGAATACATTTATCACCACCCCAACTCCTCCTGCGGGTGTCGTAAGAGTCGACTAAGGGATTGAAGTGTCACTTACCATTATTTGATAAAAGATTGATGATGGGCAGCAGCGTCATCATAGTGGACACATTACTGCGATCGCTAATCCGTTTGCCCAGCGCGGCGATTATGGGCATTTACCTCCTAATGCGTCCATACGCATAATTAAAAGGAGAGGCCTACGTACAGCAGTGGACTATCATAGGCCGATGATGATGCAACAGCTTGTATTTTGACAAATAGTAAATCACAAAAATCCAACTGGTGGTACCAGAACAGAGCAAGCCCTAAGTATTCGGAACTTTCCTAAGTTATAATAAAGTCTTATATGCAGCCTTTGACGTAGTATTGAAAACCCGTAGCTAGGAAGAAATTAATTGAGCAAGACTCAAAGAAATCTACCTTCCAACACAAAATCACACTTAAATTCCTCCCTTAAGGTCCGTTTTAGGTTCCTTTTCACGAAAAATCTAGGTTCTAAGTTAAATTCGAGCTTAATATCTTTCCTTTGGGTTGGTTTTTAAGAAAAAACGTCGGCATTTGAAGGACGCATTGAAATTTTCGTGAAAGATAGGCTACATTTATGGGAAATTTGGTGGAAGGTTTTTTGAAGGCTGTAAGAGTTAGGTAGAAGGATGTAAATAACTGATCCAACTAGGGGTTTATAAATACGAATGTGATTTATTTACGTCCTTAAATTATGTAGAAGACAAAGGCTGCTCTGTTACCTATAAATTATATTTTATTCATTTTATAAAAGGTTGAAATTCCGTTTCAGCACAGCGCACATTTTAATGTACGGTACATTGGGCGATGATAGTTTGATCACTCTGTTCTGTGATTTTCTTTTTAAAGACAACTAAAACCATTAACTTAATTAGTCTTAATAAGCCGCTTTGATATCTTAAAACCACGTTTGTAGTAAAAAACCCCTAAAAATATGCAAAATAAATTAAAAAACTTGTCTATTCTTCAGTAAATTAAGGGGCAGTTAATTGTTTGTTGTTTACAGAGATACAAAGATTCAGATTAATTTATTTCTCAATCGTCATTACATAGTTCTCATTACAAAAGAATAACAAAAATATGACTACACATTGAGATCGTCAGAACACAAATAGGTATTTTTACAGCGGAATTATTTTTTATCAGGCCATATTCAGTTTACATTAATAAAATACAATTTAATTTATTAATAACTCTATAGATGTCACAATAGTATATATATCATTCATAATAAGAATTTCGAAAACCACTGAATGTGCAATTCTCAAAAAAATTGTACATTTGGATCACCTCCTCGATTTTGATAGAAATTGGTAGACTGGTAGAGTCAATGATGCTAGATCTAACACATTTCCCGAAATGTCCCAGGAAGTTTGTATGGAAGTTTCCTTTTTTGTTACCAGATTCCTATACATTTTCGGTGACAAAAAAGGAATGTTTCATACTGCGACCATATATATTATGACATGGACGTCTAACGCCAGCTCAAAAATGCCTCCAAAAGCAATTGTTCAATTGTGCCAAGATGGGCAGGACATAGCGCTTTTCTTAACACCGCGCATATTTCGGTGCAACATCTTTAACAAATGTTTATATAATATAGCCAATCAAAACTTTGATGGACCAATCACAACTATTTTAAATGGCGGTCTAAGTTTTTATAGGTTGATACTGACACTCATGTCCGTGATGTATTGAAGAGGGGGTGACACTTGTCAACTAAAATTCAGGACCGTTTTTGAAAGGCAATTTAATATGGCGTGCGGCTTCCATGTTTTATTTGTTCGTAGCATACAAACATTTTGGGAAATGTGGTGGATCTTGCTCAGCATCATTTACTCTACCAGTCAACCAATTTTTATCAAAATCTAAGTCGTGATCCAAATGTAAACATTTTTTGAGAAACACTCAAATTAAAGTCATGGCAAATGCAAACGAAAATTGCATTAGCTGTAGGCGTATCTAAAATTTAAAAAGTCTAGCATAAAATTGTGTTCGCTTTTAGCCCTGGTCTCCCCAGCATCGGAACCGCGCGTATTAACTAGTGAAGCAGATATGAATCTTTAATTTTCCAAATTTATTAAACCGCTAAACGAAACCGACGTTCAAACAGCAATATTTTTAACGACGAAGGTTAGCTAGTGATGGGGTAGGGCTCTTGGGCAATGTCGATATTTTAGACAAATTCTCGCATTAAGTTTTATTTTTTAGTGATCTTTATTTTCAAAACTGTACAGTTTATATACCTAAGTATAGTTTGGGAAATATCTTTTGACCAACTCTTATCTCACTTACGACCTTTTGTTTTGCATCATTAACAATGGAAAAGTGCTAGACTGCTGATTGTCCAGTCCAGTAAGTGTTAACGCAAAACAAAAGGTCGTAAGTAAGATAACAGTCGGTCAAATAATATTTCCCGGTTTTCAACCCGGAGGTCGTGGGTTCAAATCCTGGCTCGTGCCAATGAGTTTTTCCGAAACTTATGTACGGAATATCAGATGATTATTTACCATTAGCTTTTGGTGAAGGAAAACCTTGCGAGGAAACCTGTATACATCCGCGAAGAAATTCAAAGTGTATGTGAAGTTCTCAACCCGCTTAGGGCCAGCGTGGGGACTATAGCCCTCATATATCAGAGGGGGCCTGTGCCCAGCAGTGGGACATTATACTTATGGGCTAAAATATTATTAATATTATAATCTAGCTAACCTATATCTAAGATTGGCCCTCGTGGCATTGTACCGAGGATGCTGATGGCATTTTCTCGCTGTATCACAACACACTGATGCGTTGTGCGAGGAAGTCGCCAGCTCTTTGGTCTTTAGTTACGTCAGCCAGAAGTTTTGCGATTTTAGCAAACAATTTACATGCCCTGACGCAGTGGTGATTTTTGTATGAGATGATGTTTTGTGTTCAATTTCTGATGTATTAAAATGTAGCGTGAAAAAGAAATACAACTGCACCGGTTTTATTATACACTGAGTTGAAACTGCAACTAAAAGCGTGACAGAGTGGTATGAAACAAGACAACGAAAATAATTTTGACCCCAATACTAGCATCTGAGTTTGCTAAGAGTAGTGGCGCTTTAAATAGTTAGTTTTGGTTGTCTGCCGACGACATACAATAGGTATTATGCATTTTTTTCCGATAAATAAAAAAATATCTTAGTCACTGTGGTACAATTTCTAAAAGATTTCTGGCGATAAGATGTTTATATCTGGCGGGATTTTTTATTATCGATTTGATAATTATCTTTTTCGTCGTAGGCAGGCACATCCAATGTGGACCTGGGACTTTTTTATTATCATTTACGTCTTCAGACTTCTGACTAAAAGTGAGACTCAAACCAGTGTCCGAAACCGGTATTTTACAAAAACCTCGAAATAGCCCAATATTTTAAAATGTTGTATACTCTTTATGTAGTGCTCATTATGTTACGTAATTTATAATATCATTTTTTTTAAATTACTCCATTAGCTTACAATTTATATACCGAAGAACGAAAAAGAACGAAAAAAGAACCGTTCTTTTTGTATTAAGATAATAACGGTTCCGGTCCCTGACTCAAACATAAGAATACTGATCGAACCGAGTTACCGGTGTACGTCGTACAAGTCTAGCTTTTGCCTCATTGAGGAGGATCCTCTTAATGGTTCGAAACATGCTGAGTAATAATCGACTTAAATGACGGCATCGATAGCTTAGTCAGTAGCCACCCTGCCTGACAGGAGGTTCCGAGTTCGGATACCAGCGAAGGAATTTAATTATCGTTCTTTTGTCATGGTTTTTTCAAACACACAAAAGTTGATTCATCCTTATTTGTCCATCTCTGTTCGCTAAATGTTTTATATCTGACAGACTTCGTGTAACCTAAACTTTATTTTACAATTTATCGTCTCATCATAGATTAATCAGTATAGTTGTTCTGTTGATACTCTCTTGAACTGCCCGCTGAAGTCATGAAAGATCAACTAGAATCAACAAATCTACATACCAGCTATAAAGTAATCAGCGATCATTTGCCTTCAATCGAATCAAGGCAATGACTATGACACGCTCGCTAAACAATGTGGAGTGAATGCATAAAATAATGCAGTACAATTCAATCAATTATCATTGGCTTCGATAGTGACATAGCACACAGTGTTGGAACAATAATATATTTTTTTATGTTACGCAGGTAGACAACTGATCTCTAAGCCCACCTGATGGAAAGCAGGAACTGAGGCCCATGGACATAGTGAGCAAAAAATCGCCTATACGCTGAATACCCTGAGGACTTAGATGGATTGCATATATGCCAGTAATTACAATTACACCTGTCTTAATTACTTACTCTTAATTACATAGCTATCAGAAAATCGCCTATGCGCTGCCTTCCCTGAGGAATTAGATAGATTGCCTCTATCTAAGTATGCCAATTACACCGTATATCTTACCCACAAGTCAAAACACAGCAGTGCAAACACTGCTATTTAGCGGCAGGTTAACGGGTAAGACGACATTGAAGAAATATTGTATGTTTTACATGGGTGAATATTTTTTTTTGTCTAGTATTGCCATGATTATTATGCTTATATTATGCAAAAATATGATACTTAAGCTATGTAAGTATACAAATATGTATTTTTTTGGTGTTAATCAGCCCTTTCCTTACTGTCACTCCAACGAAAACGTCATTAGTGAGTGACAGAGGCAAATCCTCCAAATTCGTCCTTTAGTAATCCAAATTCCTCCATTCTCCAATCCTCCAAATTCGTCCATTTGCCAGATTTGGTGGCTGGCTGCCAAATGGGAAGTATGGTTTCCGGCTAGCTATGAAATGGGAATAACTTTCCCATCTCGTAGCGGGATTTGGTACAAACCTGATTATAAATCGGTAATGATAAGTCTCCCATCTCGAAGCTGCTTAAGAAACTGTGGCTACAAAACGGTACTAAAGGAAATTCGCGGATTTCGAAGTTCGCGGTATAGCCATTGATTCTGAAAATAGAGGACGTACTGATCCGAACAGGATACCTGTGAAGTCAGGATCGAGCGCTCATGATGATATCATCGGCCGTTCGATAGACGCGTCCCAGATAGTTGATCTCGTATTATTTATCGTCAGACGATAAAATATGACGTAATCGTCGATTGTGATTAGGAAATATGGTCTACATTGAAGCAGAAGGGTCGTTTAAATTGATAAGAATGTGGCATACGTTGGTGATAATTGTAACACCTGATTGACTTTATTATACAGGGTGTAAGTCTTATACGGGCGAAACTCTTAACGGGTGTTAGTTTACGACATAATAAGTATTTTCAAATAACTTTTACTTAAAATAAGAGCAATTAAATTTTCCACACAAAATAATTCGGTGCGCAATGTAGAGCACATACGCGAGTTAAACACTCGTTGACAGTTAATTTCAAAAGCAGATGTCATAACTGCCATATCAACAATAACAAATGTTCGTACCTAAAATGCTGCACCGATAATCGTAAAATAAATCTGTGGGGTCATAATTAAGAGTAACTTTTAAAAAACCTTGTAATCCATGATTACACTAATGAATTCCATGCCTGGTTTAATTGATCGCCCGTATTAGAATTACACACTATATATTTTGTAGAACAACTCAAATTGTTTTATTAAAATATTTGGAGTTTTGTCCACGCTATACCAGAATGCCGAAAGGGAATAGCATAGGAGGCGGCTAGCACGTGTTGCTTGTCCCTTAGAGTATGGTCAAAGGCGTTTAGCCTTATAGCAGATTGCATATAACCGAGAAATTCGACCGGTGTCCGTTAAGCTGGAGTGGTTTAGGCTAGCTGTGAAAGCTTGGGTTCAAATCTCACCTCCGGCGTTATTATATAACGAGTCCGATCATTATTAATGAAATCACGACAGGGAGACAAGTAATAATCATCATTTGGAGATTATTATTTACTTAAGTTAATTAGACACATCACATTAATCTCACAATAAACCACTCACTCATGCACTTACTCAACACCAACAAACACACTCACGTACATGCAAACTTTATAACTGAATCTTATGTTTTTAATGTTAGTTAGTATAAATGCGCATACTCAATCTTGTATTTTTGTGGACATCTTTAATTGGCTTTATTTACTCTAGGTACACTCAGTTTTGTAAATTTCTTATGTACTGCTGTTGATGCTCCAAGTAAATAAAATAAAATACACATCTAATATTTTTTTTTTCTAAGATTTCTACATTAAACTATAAACTACTTATAACTTACCTACTTAATGGACATGTATCGTATACTCAAATCCTTTTTCAGGGCTTATGCATAAATCATGTGACTTTTTGTCGGCTACTTTTTTTAAAAATGTGACATATCGATCCCTTAGTTGACTTACACCTTAATATCGATACTTAGCTGAAGAAAATTCGCAGTCCCATCACTAAAGCAGTACGATAGGAAATTAAAATGTTCCTCTTCATTTAAAAAGATGCTGCGCCTCGGGCTAACTCCTTAATGTGGCTACATCTATTTGAGACGGTTATTTATCGATGTTAATGTTTACTCGCGTTTTAGGTATTGAGAAAAATAATGTGTACTTCGCCATCAGATATATCGGAGGGAGTACGGTGTTCAAAAATATCTGAACATACAGTCTAACGTCATGTCAGAAGGCCTGAGTGCTTAGCCAAGTTGCCAATCGCTAACGCTTAATGGTCAATCATAAACGAAAGGCAGCTGTCTTTGTCGCACTAATATGAAAGAGTGACAGAGAGGGAAAACTGCGATACGCTACTAAGCGTTAACGATTGGCAACTTGGCTAAGCATCCAGGTCCCTATTTTACCATAATTATAAGTGTGACAATTATACAATATAAGTACCTGAATATAAGTATTGAAAATGTCTCTGTCTGTCACTTTTGCGTTGCTATATTTTGGTTAAAATTCCAAAACATTCGTGGCTCTATATGCCTCAATTGGGTTTATTCTTTTCGGCCGCATTATAATTACTCCGCAAAAGTGTGGGCAGGCCCAATACTGAACAAATCACAGATAAAATATAGGGAAGATTCCGTGTATTAAGACATACCTGAACAAACTATTGTCATCCTTTACCATCTCAGTATGTATTCCATAAGGAAAAAGAGACAAACAAGGTAGTTCTACTCGGTCGTGAATTATATCACCGACTCCATTTTCTTAATTTTTCTTGAACAATGCTACCAACCTGACTAGATAAAATGTCATTACTATTAGTGTTGTCCAGTCTTCATCGTATGCTTTTATCGGCAATAATAATATTTTTACCAAATTAGGTAGCGATGAACAGTGCGAATAAACCTTATTTCCTACCCAGAATCACGATCTTCTGCGATCCTTAATATGTCATGATTTCTAAATCTACACTTTAGGATAAAAATAAAATCACAAAATTAATGAAATATTTTCTTTAATTAAAATGTCAAATGTCATAAGAAGTGTTCTGTCTAAAACGTGTGCCACTAGTTGGCGCCACTTAGCGGTAAGGTCCCGCTAAGAAACACAATTACCTAGCCTCAAAGAACAACTAACTAGAAGAAGGTCATTTTATTTTTTTACATAATTTTATTAACTTGTACAAATCATTTAAACACGAAACTATAGGCGCTCTGAGAATTTAGACAAGTTTCTGGACCTGACGCCTCAGTGCTGCCGCCCTGATGAACGGCATTTCAGAAAACCCACATTATAACATGTTTTACGGAACTTATCATCCCTTAAAGCATACCTAACAATTTTCGTATGATGGCTTCTTTATAATTAATCAGTCTACACAAGTATCACATGAGTGTCATTATTAAACTAAACTTACTTTACTTTCTGGTTGACATGACATTGGATGATTACCAAATATGGTGGGTACTACGTCAGAATGTAATCACTTATGGGTACGCCCTTGCCTGAAACAACAGCTTAAAAATGTGCGGAGCATATTTTTGAATACTTTTTAGGGCACCAGTCGTCTGCCTTTTTGATATTTTTGACCCATATTAGCCTTTGTTCAGTGTCCTGTGGAAACCTGTTGGAAATTAAAAACATCGATTCATTTTCTGAGTTGGCTATCAATAGATTTATCGATATCACGATCGATCGCTTAAGTACAACACTATGCAATACAAATATTTGAATCCCACTATTTATAATTACATTACGAATGCAAATACGAATGGTTAATTCACAAAGCTACACACATGTATCCGGCAACAAATATTGAATAAGATTTTCAGTTACTTTTACCTTAATAAGGTTCGAAATTTTAAAATTCAAGTCAAAACTAAATTACCGGTGAAACGTAATGTCTTTATTTTGTTCATTCAGGTAACCCTGGCGGTTTTTACACCATGGAACCACACAAGTCATCACTTTTATCACATTCCGTGCACTTATCGAACAGAAATATACATGAAAAGCTTTATTTTAATCACTTTTACTATTTGCGGTTTAGGTGCACTAGTATAGCCAAACAAAGATCGTTGACAGGCATTGCTGGCGTCACCCACAGATATAATAGACTCGGTCTATTAAATTAATAAGTCTATGGAACAAATAATAACATTTTTCTTTGTTTCAGACGTTGCGGTCCGGTTTGGCAACTTCGTGTCGCCTTGACGTCCGTCAACGCCATTTAAAGACTTTTAGTGTTATTGTTTATTTTGTTCACACTAATTTATGTTTTTACTTTTATTGTGTTGTGTTGTGCTGTGTTGTGGATGCATACCGCCACCCTATCAGGTGATGGCGCGGCAAATGTGAGTTATACCTGTGTACAATGCGACAACTCTTTTAAGAACCAGAGAGGCCTTAATATTCACATTTCCAAAAAACATCGCAATTGTCTCAGCCAAAACGGCCCCGCTCTAAATTTAGTCCCAGTCGTACTACCGGCCCCCCTTTCGGACAATCCAAATTCAACCCCTTTTCATGTATACCTGAGTGATCTAAAGAATAATGTGCCCGTTGTTAAAAGAGTTCCGCGCGGCGCCAGGATTTCCGTCGCTAGACACCTTTCTGGCCTGATTACGAAATGTGTGGAGAACAACCAAATTGATGATTGGCATAAACTTTTTACTTTTTCGTTTAATACCCTCCATGTCAAAAAAGATGAGGCGATTTCCTTGACGCAAAAAATCAAAAACAATTGTGTTTCGAATATAACTCCACAGTTTTCGCTAAATAGGTGTGCCTCATCCACCTACAACAGAATTAAGTTAATCGAAAATAAAATTAGCGACGGCGATCTTAAAAGTGCCGCTCGTCTACTATTCACAAGTGACGTACTGTCGCCAGACACTGCTGACACTCTCTTGGCCTTACGATCTAAACATCCCCCGGCTCCTGCAACCCCGTACCAGTTAGACCCACCCACAGCTGACCTGGCCTGCCTCCGAATCGAAGCGAAGGACGTCATCGACGCTATAAATTCTTTCAAAACCGGTTCGGCGGCTGGCCTGGATGGGATCTCACCCCAACATTTGAAGGATCTAACCTCTCATTGTTCGGGCGACGCAGGTGAACAGCTCGTCTGTTCCCTTACTAAATTAATAAATTTCATGTTTTCAGGCAAAATCAACTCGCAAATTGTCCCACTTTTCTTTGGCGCTAACCTGATTGCCCTTTCAAAAAAGGACGGAGGGGTGAGGCCTATTGCTGTTGGGTCAACTCTACGTCGTTTGGCATCCAAAATTGCGGTTAGACACATTAAGTCAAAATTACAGTCTATTTTCGAACCAGTTCAGTTAGGTTTTGGCACGAAAGGTGGGTGCGAAGCAGCCGTCCATGCTTTACGCACCTATCTTTCACACGATGATTGTGAAATTGTAGTCAAAATTGATGTAAAAAAACGCCTTTAATTCGGTAAATAGGGACACTTTGCTGGCAGAAGTAAAGGAACAAATTCCCGAACTCTATAACTACCTTTATCTCTGCTATGCAGATCCATCTAAATTACTATACAAGTCCCACCAATTATCATCTGAGGTGGGATGTCAGCAAGGTGACCCCCTTGGGCCAGCAATTTTCAGTTTAGCCATAAATCACATAATACAAAAAATTAAATCAAAATTTAATGTCTGGTATCTAGACGATGGGACCCTAGGAGGTGACGTGGATACCGTACTGTCCGATTTGTCTCTTATCAAAACTAATTTTGAAAATATTGGTTTAGAACTAAATTACGAGTATAGTAAATGCGAACTCTTTATTCAAAAGACTTCCTATAGTTTGACTGTTTTAAAATCCAAATTTGATTGTCTGACTCCTGGTATAAAAATAGTAGACAAATATTCACTTTGCCTCCTGGGTTCTCCTATTTTTGAAGAATCCTTTCCCGATTATATTTCTAACTCGATTTCTAATTTCCAAAATCACGCAAATCGTCTACTCGAAATTAGCCCTCATTATGCTCTTGCGATTCTTAAGTTTTGTCTTTTTGTCCCTAAATTGACATACGTGCTCCGTTGCTGTCCGTTCTGGAAAAATATTAACCTTTAGACGACTTAATCAAAATTACCATAGAAAAAATTCTAAATATTCAGCTAACGGAGCGTTCCTGGTCCCAAGCATCCCTCCCTATACGGTATGGGGGTTTAGGGATACGAAAAATTTCATGTGTGGCTTCTCCTGCATTTTTGGCATCCGTCCACAGCACGTCTGATCTCACAGGAAAGATCCTAAGGGCTCTGCCTATTAACTGTGAGACTGCGGGTTTGGAGGACGCCAAAAATGCATTCAAAATTGCTTGCCCTTCTAAAAATTTTCCTGACAACCTAAAATCGCAAAGGAGCTGGGACAATGTGTATTGTGATCTAACATACAATTCTCTTCTAAACAGCTCTGCAGGTCCGGATCGTGCGAGACTTTTGGCGGTCGGAACCCGGGAAGCTGGTTACTGGCTGCATGCCCATCCTTCGGCTAGTACTGGTACTTTCCTGGATCCGGCCTCTCTTAGGCTCGCAACCGGCCTGAGACTCGGGGCCGCGGTATGTACCCCTCACTTATGCTGTTGTGGCACAGACGTGGACCGACTGGGACACCACGGACTAAGTTGTCAAAAAAGCGCAGGCCGTATTTCCAGACATGCGACGCTTAACGACATAATCCGCAGGTCTCTTGCCACGATCAACGTACCTGCTCTTCTTGAGCCTACTGGTATTATTAGGGATGATGGTAAGAGACCTGATGGTGTGTCTTTGGTTCCTTGGAGCTTGGGACGGATGTTGGTATGGGATGCTACTTGCGTAGATACCCTGGCACCGTCCCATCTTCAACGAACTACGTTTAAGGCAGCCGCTGCGGCTGAAAATGCCGAATTTTTAAAACGTAATAAATATAAGGGCCTCGGCAAAGAGTACGATTTTGTACCGTTTGGCGTAGAAACTTTAGGTTCTTGGGGCCCCAGCGCACGCAAATTGTTTGCTGAGATCGCGAAACGTCTGGTTGATGTAACTAGAGACCGAAGAGCTGGCGACTTCCTCGCACAACGCATCAGTATTGCGATACAGCGAGGAAATGCCGCCAGCATCCTCGGTACAATGCCACAAGGGCCAATCTTAGATATAGGTTAGGTTAAGTAGATTAGTTAGATTTAATCTATGTACATAAATTGTAGTTTTGAAAATAAATATATTAAAAAAAAATATAAGTACCTATGTTACTGACGTCACAGGTTTCCGGCTACGCTTACCACTTACTATCGGACGGTCTATGTGCTTGTTTGCCATCAACATAAAATTATTAGTAATAACGTTATTACATAATTGAAATGAAATATGAAATATATTTATTCAAAGAGCAACATTAATATTACAATGCATATGGGTCCTGAGCTAGGAATTAATAAACTACTTTTTATTTTTCGAAACTCGCGACAACTTTCGCAAGATTTAGTACAATTTTCATTAAATCTTGACATGAGGTTCAGCTTATGCAGGAATTTCGCTACAATTGTCGTGTTTTTGTGATAATTGTAATTTTGCTTCGCAAAAAATAATTATCACTGCTGACTTATTAAAGTTTCTGCACTGTATTTTACGTTGGTGACAAACAAACGCACGGCCCTTCAAATGGTAAGCGGTAACTGTAGCCTATAGACGCCCCCGTTTGGAGAAACAGTAGATTTGGAAATTGGGGCCTGCTGCGATATTTGAGAGCATAATGATATTGTTCCTTGATATTATTATTTATTGATAACCGTGAATAAGATCCATAAGTAGAAACTGAAATTTACTTTTAAATAGGAAATAAATATATGAAATTTATTAAAACAAGATTGACTCTCATGTTCCAAGACAGAGAGAAACAGACAAATAAACAACCAATAAACAAGCGTAAACAATCGACCAATCACGGATAGCGAGCATTCCAGGATCGATGTGGCGTTTAATTAAATGCGAATCAAATTATCTGCAAGACGACCGTCTTTAGGATAATATTGATATAGAGCGGGTGCAACTGACATATTAAATCGAATAAAGAAACGAAATGTTTTAGAGAAATATGGGTTTTAAGCTAACAATGTCATGCTGGACAAATAAACATCGAAATTGAGCTTTTATTGAAAATTAATGCTTACGTAATTAGTACTTAACACTTACCATCTGCAGCTAAAAAAAGAAATGCAAGTATTCAAGCAACAATATTCTATTATTCAACGTCCGTCAATAGGTACCTAATAATAAGTATCAAATTGTCACTTTTTACAGCTAATAAGTGTAGGTAAGTTAACGTAACTTAGGTCGTACGCGCAAAAAAAATGTTTTATTTTTTTAATAGGGTTGTGCATCATATTTGCTGCATTCGCGTATCATCAATACCGTCAAATACACCACATGGGATGCATTCGCTATTCATTGTCGTTACAAATCTGTCCTTTTATTTATTAAACTATGTATTTTATAAATGTAACAAGTGAATAGACATAATGAAATATGTAGTTGAAATTTATTTTTTAGTACAGATGGTGTATTTTTTAGGCTCTAGTGCGAGAAGTGTGTCATTTTACGTCGGGTTTGAAACTTCGGAGGGCCATCTGTACCAAAAAACGTCGTACGAGACACGTGCATAAACGAAATTCGTAACTCGTGTCAATTTAAAACACTCCCTGTCGGTCGTGTTTTAAAACATCGCCCCTCTTTTCGAATTTCATGTTTTTCGCACTTGTGTCGTGATGTACTATTTTACATGACTGAGTGATCAATATCACTGACATCTGTTTCCACACGTCTACTTAAACTGAATATATTAAGGGATACACTATTTGTTATTTAAGATCTTTTCTTACCATATGTTCATTGTGAATAAACGATTTCATTCATTCATAAAATTAAGCTTTTTTTTACTTTTACGTAATTTAAAAGTGAAAAAGCTCAATATTGAAGCAGCGTAGTGTCATGGGGTATTTACCCACTCGCTAAAGTTCCCCTCGGTGATCGGGCAGCCGTCAATCTCCGACGACGGCGTTCAATTTACATCCGATCACAACCGTTTGACAGCTTCCACCCGGTGGCTAGTCATATTAAACTTAGGTACATCATCATCAGCTTATCTCAGTCCACTGCTGGACGTAGGCCTCTCCTATTAACTAGGTATACGTAAATATCCATTTGTAGCCTCTCCTATTAACTATGCGTAAAGACGCATTAATAGGTAAATGCCCATAATCGACACGCTGGGTATTTGGGCAAGCAGTTTGGCGATCCTAGTAATGTGTCCACTTTGATGACGCTGCTGCACATCATCAATTGGCCGTGTGGACGGTAATAAGGATACGACATTTTTTGTCACTACCCCAACTCAAACTCTTCCTGCGGATGTCATAAGAGCCGACTAAGGGATCGAAGTGTCACTGACTGAATTGGGTGTCCCTAAAAGTAAAAAGCTCAAGATGTAGTGTCATGTGTATTCACCCACTCGCTAAAGTGTGCCACCCGCAGTGATCGGGCAGCCGTCAATCTCCGACGCAACCGTTTGACAGCTTGACCGGCTAGTCATATTAAACTTAGGTGTTCAACATAATTCATGTATTTATATTGTATTTGTTATATGTATTGTTTTTTATTTGAAAGGTATAGTAACAAATTACAGACACAGAATAAATTGTTGTACAATAATATAGCTCAGTTTAATCGTACACAGTCTGCAACTCAACAAAAACTGTACACGACATTTACAAAATAACACGACATTAGGGATGGGATTCCGGCTTTTTCCCCATACAAAAGAATGGTTCTGATTTCGTTCTTCGGTATACTACAAGTATCTGGGTATTTTTTATTTAGTTTGACAGGTATGTCATGACCATGTTCGAAAGTTAATTTATAAATTGGCAATCACAAAAAATTGTTTTTAAATTACAACTTTTTGATTTGAACTTTTTACAATTTTTTGATTGACACAGTTTCGAGGAGGGTAGAGCTCTTCGCACATTATAACGACTCAAAGGCGATTCGGCTCTTAGCCAAATATTGAAATTTAAATCCTTTGTCACACGTACTAGGATTAATTTCAAAAAAATATATCAAAGGAGTGTACAACGAGTGGTGTACGCGTCGTACACTAAAGGTCAACCCACTCGTCGGTCACACATTGACCACATGTTGTCCACGCGGCGACCATGCGTTTGCGACTGACGTGTATCAAGCAACCATTTTCTTTGCCTAGTTGTTCACGCCGCGTTGTCAGTTAGTGACCATTGGGTGGATCAACCAGTTGACTACTCGTGGAAAGTGTGAGTAGAGTTGCTGCCTGGTTGGTGTCGAGTTATTATAATGTGCGAACACCTTAGAATGCACGATTTTTTCCAATTTAATTCCTGCCTCATGCTTTATTTAGTTAATGAAGTTTAAGTAACATTAACGTGTGGTGACGGCAGTAAGAATACATTTGTCACCACCTCAACTTCTCCTGCGGGTGTCGTAAAAGTCGACTAAGGGATTGGAGTGTCACTGACCATTCTACAAGATTGATGATGGGCAGCAGCGTCATCATAGTGGGCACATTACTGCGATCGTCAATCCGCTTGCCCAGCGTGGCGATTATGGGCATTTACCTCCTAATGCGTCTATACGCATAGTTAATAGGAGAGGCCTATGTCTAACAGTGAACTAACATAGGCTGATGAACTGATGAACGTTAACATTTTGTACATGGCCGTGACTATTCGCAATTCTAAATGAGATATACCCATTTATTTGTAGATACGTTACAACCCAATAGTGTTTTAAAAACTCTCGAATAAAGACGGGAAATCTTCTAAAAACCTTATTAGAGACTTACTGAATTTAAAAAAGACGTTATCAAAAAGTCATCAAAGATACGGTGGCAGATTGGGAGCAAACTTAAATAAATGGCCCGGAATTTAAAATTATAATGGGATTGTATCCGGTGACACAAATGTGTGGAGTTTGTTGCAAACGACTTCTCGGAGACGCTTAGCCGAGGAACAGAGGTGTCGTGGAGAGGACAATTTGGATTGAAGAAAATTTTGGTCTTTGTTCTACGACTGCACATTAACTTTTGACCGCATGTAATGGTAAGCGATTCGAGTTAATTAATGACTACCTACATACTAGAAACTACAGTAAATTACCAAATATATCATAAAGCTATGTAAGAATGTACCATTACATTCTTTTCCTAACTAGTGCGAAAAAGTAAACTTTGCGCAAGTTACGCGTGCGTTTATTTCTCTTCTTAAGGCACTTGTTATGTCCTCGTTTCACTCGGGCTCCAATTAACTTTCACACTCGTCGAAAAAAAAATGTTTTGCACTAGTAACGAAATGTACTGTATCGCACAGTATTAAAAAAAATAATTTTAAATACCTTGGGACATCTTACACAAATCGACCTAGTGTGTAGCTCAATTAAAGCTTGTGATGTAGGTCCCAGGCGCTGATATAATATATGTAGGAACGGAACGTATGAGTAGACTGACCGATGACGGAATGAACGAGTGAATTGTACGAGTGAACGAGTGTACTTGGATGGGTATGAACGATGGATCGAGGAAGCCTGTAAGACGACCTAGCGAACGGACGTGGGAAATTTAAAATGTAACTTGACATAAGACTGTTTTTCTAGAATTTTGTTTTGTTTCGAACCGCTTAAGAAATATACTCCAAATTTAACCGCAAGAGTATTTTTACTTCAATCCCACACTACAGAAATTGGGGGCTCGTCCGGGATTGTAAAAAATCAAGCGGATTGAATTCGGCGACGACAGCGGACTTCTGGACCAAGCGCCATTACGACGAGGTGTCAAGTAAGATTTAGACGACGTTTTCTTCAAATTTCCTGACAACGACGATTATTAAAATACGACGACGATTATTAAAATACGACGACGATTACTAAAAGTACGACGACGACGACGACGGCCTGATGGGCAAAAACGACAGACGTGCCAGCCGTTACGAAACCGATTTTGAAGACGCAATGAACGGAGGCAGCGCGATGCTTCACTTAATGCAAGACCTCATCCCGAAATTCACGGGACAGGATAAAGCGTATCCTGTCACGAGGTGGATCGAGGAAATCGAGGATAATGCCGAGGTATTTGCTTGGAGCCCAGTACAGCAACTGTTGATGGCGAGGCGGTCATTATCAGGTACGGCGGCGCTGTGGCTGCGGGCAGAGAAAACCTACAAGACGTGGGACGATCTTAAGGCGGCGATCGCAAAAGAATTCCCAGACACGGTAGATATTAAGACAATACACGAATTGATGAGCTCAAAAACGAAGAAAAGTGGAGAATCTAGCCTAGATTACATGTTGAGCATGAAAGAACTCGGAAAGCGAGGTAAGATGCCGGACTATGTCGCTATAAAATATATCGTGGACGGTATTCCCGATTCGCCGACGAACAAGATGATTCTCTACGGGGTAACGACGTATCAAGATCTAAAGGAAAAGTTGAAAATCTACGATATGATAAAAGAAAAGTCGAAAATTACAAATCCAAATCACGAAGCACGGAATAGCCGACCTAAACAAGCCGAAAATACACCTAAGAAGAGATGTTATAATTGCGGTGATAATAGTCATATTTCCAACGAGTGCCCAAATAAACAGAAAGGACTCAAATGTTTTAGATGCAATCAATTCGGTCATATTTCATCGCAATGTGCAGTTTCATCGACGGCAGGATCCAGCCAAAATTCATTAAGAAATTCGAATTCAAACCAAAATGGCGGCTCGAGTTCGACAATCAAACAAATGTGCGTTCAGAAGGAACGAATGAACGGAACGACGTCGACCGAATTATACGAATCACCAAATACGACAGCGGCCGAAGGCGAAACGAACACTAACGAGACGGCGCGCGCATCGAACGAAACGCAACTGAACGAACGGAATGGGAATGACAGACTGAATGACGGAGCGCATATGTCAACGATGAGTGTCAACAACAATGGCCGCGTACAACCGGTTAACGAAGAAAGCAAACCAATGAAGGACGTGACTTTATTTAAGAAAACAATTCCGGCGTTGATTGATTCGGGTTCAGATTTAAATTTAATTACGTGCGAGTGTTTGAAAATTCTAAATTCACCGGACTATATTCGGAATGACGTTGCAATGACGGGACTTGGTTCGACGCGAGTGCAATCCAGTGGAAATTTAACAACAAACATTATGATAGATGGACAGTGCTACGAAGATGTGAAGTTTTATATTGTATCTAAGGACGCTATGCCGTATTACATGCTTATAGGTCAGGAGTTTTTACGAAATGTAACTGTCGTTATGAGAGGCGATCGTGTGGTGTTTACGAAATGTGACATGAGCTGGCTTAAGGAGATTTTATTGTGTGGTGTGGATGTTTCTGATGTTGTAGGTTACGTGGACGACGAGGCGCTACGGCAGGAGGTGACGAAGCTGGTGGAAACATACCGACCAAACAAGACATGTGAGGCGCCAGTTCAATTGCGTATTACTTTGAAGGACGACGTACCGATCGCGCAGCGACCACGACGATTAGCAATTGCTGAGCAAAGGGAAGTCGACCGCCAAGTGAAAGAGTGGCTGACAGAAGGCATCATTCGGGTAAGTTTTTCAGAATACGCTAGTCCCTTGGTGCTTGTGAAGAAGAAAGACGGCAGTACTAGAATTTGCGTAGATTACAGGTTGATAAATAAGAAGATGGTCAAGGATGAATATCCCTTGCCCGTAATCGAAGATTATATTGACAAGCTGTCAAAGGGTAAAGTGTTTAGTACACTTGACTTGAAGAATGGTTACTTCCACTTACCAGTGCATGACGATTCAATTAAATATACTTCTTTTGTGACGCACAACTCTCAATACGAGTTCCTTAGGGCTCCATTCGGGATTTCCATATGCCCAAAGGTCTTTACAAGGTTTATGACGGTGATCTTTAGGGACCTGATTGAAAAGGAGTATGTCTTGATATTTATTGATGATGTGATAATTATTGCAGAGGACGGGGTACAGGCAGTACAGCGGTTGAAGGAAGTGCTAGCCCGTGCATCTCAGTATGAATTGATAGTCAACTGGAAGAAGTCTCAGCTGGTACAACGACGAGTGGAGTACCTTGGACACGTGGTGGAAAATGGTACTGTAAGACCATCACCTGATAAGACGGACGCTGTGGTAAGGTTCCCACAACCAATTAATATCAAACAGTTGCGAGGATTTGTCGGATTAACCTCATACTTTAGAAAGTTTATTCAGAACTTCGCTTTGATTGCGAGACCTCTGACTGATTTATTGAAAAAGGATACAGAGTTTGTATTTGAGGAACCTCACAAGGCTGCTTTCAATGAATTAAAGATGAAGTTGGCATGTTCACCTGTTTTGAGAATTTTCAACCCGGAGCTTGAGACGGAGTTGCATACAGATGCTTCAATGTTGGCTCTAGCAGCTATTTTGCTGCAACGATGTCCAGATGACGGTCAGTTACACCCAGTGTACTACATGAGCAAGAAGACGAGTGATACTGAGAAAAAGTACTCAAGTTATCAATTGGAAGCTTTGGCAGTAATTGAAGGTGTGAAGAAATTTAGACAGTATTTGTATGGTATAAGGTTCAAAATTGTTACAGATTGCCAGGCATTTGAAATGACACTGAAAAAGAAGGACTTGTCTACACTTGTGGCGAGATGGGCTCTCATACTACAAGAGTATGACTATGAAGTGGAACACCGTACAGGTTCGCAGATGAGACATGTAGATGCGTTGAGCAGATCACCATATGCCTGTGTGGTAACACGAGAGCTTCACCAGAAAGTCAAAGATGCTCAAGAGCAAGATGGAGGATTGATGGCTATTCGAGAAATTTTGAAAAGTAAGACTTATTTGGATTACCATCTCGAACATGATGTGTTATACAAGGGAACGAAGCTAGTTATACCAAGTGGTATGGAAGGAGATATAATAAAGAAAATTCATGAGAAAGGACATTTTGCCAAAAAGAAGATGACGGAGATGATTGATAAAGACTACCACATCAAGGATTTGTCTAAGAAAATTGACGAATTTATGGTCACTTGTGTGCCTTGCCTATTGGCTACGAAGAAGGGTGGAAAACAAGAAGGATTTCTCCACTGTATTGATAAGGGGAGTGTACCATTGGAGACGTTGCATTGCGACCATGTTGGACCTCTCACAGAAACAAAGAAACAGTATAACTATATACTCACAGTGGTAGATGCGTTTACGAAGTTTGTATGGGTGTACCCTACAAAAGGCACGACGGCCAAAGAGACTATAGCAACGTTGAGTGCACATCAGCAGGTATTTGGAAATCCTACTAGAATAATCACAGATAGAGGCGCGGCGTTCACGAGCAACGACTTTAAAGAATACTGTGAATCAGAGGAGATTCATCATGTTCTAGTGACCACAGGAGTACCTCGAGGTAATGGACAGGTGGAACGCATCCATAGAATAATAATATCTGTGCTGACTAAACTATGTGTGTCAGAACCAGGACTGTGGTACCGACATGTACCTAGAGTGCAGACTGCCATCAACAGTACATACCAGAGAAGTATCAACACGACGCCTTATGAACTGCTGATAGGTACAAAGATGCGTACCAAAGAAGACTTGCAGGTCTATGAACTGTTGCAACAAGAAAGTTATGACAGTTATGCAATAGAAAGAGAGGAGTTAAGAAAGTCTGCACAACAACAGATATTGAAGATCCAAGAAGAGAATAGAGCTAGTTACAATAGACGACGTAAGAAAAGTACAGTCTATCAAGTTGGAGAGAAAGTTGCTATACTGAGGACGCAGTATGGTACTTGCCTGAAGCTTAAGCCGAAATATTATGGACCATACAGAGTAGTGGCGATCAGAGGGAAGGATCGGTACGACGTCGAGAAGGTGGACAGCTCGACGGAAGGGCCAGCGCGTACGTCGACATCAGCTGACAACATGAAGCCGTGGCCCAGGGGTCAGTGAACTTCACCCTAAGGTCAGCGAACTCCACGTTGTATAAGGTAAGGTGTTGCATTTCTTAACATTTACCGACGCCTCTGATAACGACGTTACATTTCGCGTAAAGCCACTATGTCCATGATGTTTTGATATTCTATTTTATGCTGTTATATTGTGTTGTAAGGTGTTAATTTTATTTTGTACTAAAGTTGTTTTGTATGACTCATTAAGTTGTTTGATGTGATGTTGTTCCTATAGCATAGCTGGGGTACTACCTATGTAATGGTGATGACTGTACCTTAGTTATGTGCCTGAGAGCCCAGGCAAGTTGTAGGAGGGCCGACTGTAGGAACGGAACGTATGAGTAGACTGACCGATGACGGAATGAACGAGTGAATTGTACGAGTGAACGAGTGTACTTGGATGGGTATGAACGATGGATCGAGGAAGCCTGTAAGACGACCTAGCGAACGGACGTGGGAAATTTAAAATGTAACTTGACATAAGACTGTTTTTCTAGAATTTTGTTTTGTTTCGAACCGCTTAAGAAATATACTCCAAATTTAACCGCAAGAGTATTTTTACTTCAATCCCACACTACATATATAATAGATACTCGTAGATACATATAAGTACTTAAATACATACACAGCCACGACAGAGGAACAAATATTTGCGATAAATAAATACACAAATAATTCGGGATTCGAACTCCGAAACTCCAGCTTAGTAGGCAGAGTCACTACCAACAAGGCTACGGAGGCTGACAATATAATATTGTAAAACGATATTTTTACTGCCGTTTGGCAGCAGCGTCACAGTAGTGGATACACTACTGGGACTATGGTATTATGGACATAACCTCGACTCGAGAACTTCCCTATCACCTATGAGTTTAGGCATCTGCCTTTGTCCAGCTATTTCAGTTCCCTGCTGCAGTACATTGCATAGGTACAGTATTAATACGGCCTTTAACAAATTTTGTTGCATTCAGCACAAAAATAACATAAAATATTTGTAGTCACAACAGCGACTCCACAGCCTCGGCGAGGTATAGTTTTACCTGCGGCAACTAATTGTGAGTGCGGATAAAGTATGGCGTCTAAGGTGGCCTTAGTAACGCGATTGCATCACGCTAGTGTGGGGCCGCCTTTATGCAGTCCTTGTTCGTAGTCGGGGACTGAATTCTTACCTTATTTTTTTTTATGTGACGAAGGTTAATTGACAACTGAGCTCTCAGCCTACCTGATGGAAAGCGGGAACTGAGGCCCATGGACATAGTGACCAAAAAATCGCCAATGCGCTGCCTACCCTGAGGACTTAGATGGATTGCCTCTATGCCAGTAATTACACCTATCTTACTCCCAAACTGGAACACAGTACTAACTATTTAGCGGCAGGTTGACTGGTAAGACGGTGGTAGCCATCCGGGCGGACTCTGCACGAGGTCCTACCATAAGCGAAATGCATATACGTTTAGTAGGTCGATAAGTATTGTTTGTTCCTTTCAGTATCATAAATATCTCTATGAGACTCAAAGGGACAATACTTATCGGCTTGATAAGTTAGAAGACGTTTATGCATAGGAGGGTAAGTTTAAAGCTTAGCCTCATACATAAGAAAAAATAACTTATCGATAATAGAATATGTAATTGAAGTCCCGAGCAAATTTTGTTCGTGCCACCATTATTTCATGGTGGTACGAACGAAATTTTGTTTTCATGGTTTCTGGTACAGCTATTGTCAGGCATAGACATAGACATATATTGTATAAACCGTGTGTTCAAAGTACGGTTAACATCAATTAACGATTCGGGTTTTATATCTATCTTGCTCGCACTTAAGCGATCCCGATAAGAACAGAAACCGAAAGGTACAAACCGAATTGTTAACTGCTGAATCGTGATTTTGACATAATATTTTCTTCGGTTTTAATTCACGCGTAACTTTGACCTTTTTTTATAATTTTGTGTGCAATATTTTTTTCTTTCTTTCCTTCAAACTGATTTTAATCGTACTGTACTTATGATGCATGATGTAGTATATTGGCTACGACGTAGCGCTACGAGCGTAGCTTAGAAGTGAACCAGTTTAAAATATTTGTTAGTTTTCTGGAATATTTGGGCTTGGAAAATTATAGGGGTATTTAGATGCTTGGGTAATTAAAGGCAGTCAATAGCAAAGCCATGACTCTTTGTCATTAATTGTGACAGTAAGAATCGCGTCTGAGCACTTGGTACCTACATACCATTCTGCCTCGACTCTGCTTGCCCTGTATAGTCAAGATCGTGTCAGACCTTATGACTTACACGTCTTTTGTATTCTGGGGAGGTTATCTCCAAAAATAAGATTTTACAAAAAAACCTTCTTTTAAGACCCTTATTTTTTTGAAATGCTTATTTAACGATACCCTACACTTTAGGATTACAGCAAAAAAAACATCCCATTTTTATTCTAGGGGAGGTACCAGATAAAAAAACTTACATTCTATTCTACTGCTTTGTCAGCGTGATTATTATGTACTTAAACCCGTACCAAATTTCTAGTACTAACGGCCACTGAGTTATGCTGCAAACAGACAGAAAGACGATTATGGTGAAACTATAAGGGTTCCTATTACTACGAAATCCTAAAAAAATTCGGCACACGAGAGGTTATTGGATGTCTGGCAATCAGAGATTCTAGGCTGTCCAGTACAACGGTATTTCGTCGCTAAGATTGCCAATTCCGTAATGTGTAAATTTCAAATTTGACAAAAGAAGACTGTAAACAGATGTCAATTGGATTGATTTTTCAGTTCCTGAAATCGTGCACATAACGGAATTGGCAATCTCAAAAAGGAAAATAGGAGAAGTCTCCTGCTACGAACCCCGTCGTACATCAATGGCGTAGACTCTCGCGCTAAGCAAGAGACATGTAATCGCTGTTGCTACTTGAACCATCTTTCCTTACCGCGGGGAGAGCTTTCCTCTTCTAACTTAAATCATCATTGTTTATAACCAGAGATCGGAAAAATGGGCGTTATTCCCAATAATATGGACATGACTCCAATGACGTATATATATTTTTTAATTTAAGAGCCCTTAACTACATTTATGTACAAATTTTTGCAATGCACCAATTTCCAATTATACAGATTGAATGCTACAGATAACCAATACTACGAGTATAAAGTGGATTGAATAATTGAAATAGGGGCCAAATTTGCCAAAATTAGGAAATAGAGGGAAACATTTCAGTCACCTCTTTCAACCGTCAAAATGCTTTAAAATAGTCAAGTTCCCGGCAGTTTACGGCAGGAAATGAGCAATAACGGAGCTCTGGACTGATCTGTATCTACATTTTGATAATAATAACGCTCCAGGGGTGGAAGTGTAAATTTGCGTAAGTCGCGAGTTGATGCAGCGGCTGTCAAGCCACTGCGCAGAAAGCGGTGTACACCTCTCTACACTCCTGAGCCGCCTACACCGGTGTTGCCCCTGGCTGTCTCTTGTGACGGCATTTACGGGGGCCCATCTAGTCGGCGGCGAGTCACCGCCTGCCTCGATAGCAAAGAGAAATCATTGTTATGGCAGGTGTCCGGACCTCTTTTCTATAGCTCCATTTCTGATCCATCCATCCTCCATCACCATAGCCCTTTAGTCTTTTCCATTACTTCTCCATAGTCTCTATCTATACGCCTGTTGGGACCGGTTTACGGATATCTATTGATGTGCCCGTAAATGGGTTCCAGCAGGTGTACAACACAGCAAATTTCTCCAAAGGGCTTCTACGTGTTGGATCTGTATCCCCGCGCAAGCCTATCGAAAAACCGGGATTTGAAAGCCCGTGGAGATTCCCAAGGAGATACAAAAATAATATTAATAATAATACACTCGCGGTCAATGAATACGGGTCAGGTGGATTTTTTCTTAGAAAATACTGGAAACATGCTGATCACAAATATTTAAAATAAGTATTTATAATAAATATAAGTGGAACCGTTTTTAACATCAGATTGTATTGGAATTTCCCTGAAGTTTTCACTCGATCCGAAATACACGGAACTTTATCGTCAGATGACTCCGTAGATATAAACATAGCAACTCGTGATTAAAAAACTCGATTTACCATACATTTTAGGTGGTTTTCTTAAACGGTCTACATTTTTGTCTATACAAACCTACCTAACCACAATTTTGAATTTGTTTGGATTTATTTAAAAATTTAGGGGAATTCCAATACAACCTGATTTAAAAATAGATTTTACCTATACTATAAATATTTTAAAAAAATATTTGAAATCTCCATTTTTACATTATTTTCTGTGAAAAAAACACTTGACCCGTTTTCATTGCCGGTGTGTGTATATTGATTTAAAATTTGAAAATTGATTTAAAATTTTACAGTTCACCATTTTTGTCGCTGGTGGTAGGACCTCGTGCAGGGTCCGCCCGGATAGCTACCACCGCCTTACCTGTTAACCTGCCGCTAAATAGCAGTATTTGTACTGCTGTGTTTCGGTTTGGGGGTCAGATAGCCGGTGTAGTAACTGGCATAGATAGAGACAATCCGTCTAAGTCCTCAGGGTTGGCAGCGCATACGCGATTTTTTGGTCACTATGTCCATGGGCCTCAGTTCCTGCTTTCCATAGGTCGGCTGAGAGCTCAGTTGTCTACCTTCGACACGTAAAAAAAACCATTCTTATATTAGGATAAAATCAGCTCGTGATGCTGAGTAGAATTCACATGAAAAATACCTATGTAAAAAAAATTGCAGTGATAAAACTTTGTGTAAAATGGCCCTGGTAAGAGATTACTAGTTTTTTTGTCAACTGGCGATATAATTAAATCGAGAACAAGCAAAAGTTAGGGACTGTATAATGTAGAAATGATAGCGAACCGCGAAAAATGTACAAAAGCAACACCTGCGCTATCTTTCCATGATTAGTGTGCTAACGCTGGTTTTATGGACATTATTTAAAAAAAAAGGTTAGGGTAGCCTCCCATTTACAGAGGGCCTATCGGCATTAAGTGAATTGAAGAAAAGCTGTCATACGCACGATATATCAATGTGTAATCTCGCATTGACAATGCGACACAAGTTACACTTATTCGTGTTACTAATTAATGAAACTTAATATCTGACATGTACCTAGTATGTAAAAATCGTTATGACAGTTTATAAAATCTGCTTATGACATTATCAACAAACTTTTAATTCAAGTGTGTTGCACATTACGAGCCGAATTACTTTAAATATTTATTTTTGTATTGTAATTCTGAGTAAATTTTAGAGCGGGCGAATATAATGGGGGTCCAATGCTAACCCTGTTGAGAAATTTACATGTATTAAATTTACAACATATTTAGTTTACAATACAGAGTAAATAGAAGAAAATTAAGAAATTATCCAAAAAATATGTAAAGATAAGGTGCATTAAGACCAAACGAGCGTTCGCTATTCTAGCCCCCACTCTACGAAATTCGTCCGTTACACAAAACGTGATTCGTCGAAATTCGTTGATTTCGTAGAGTGGGGATAGAATAGCAAATGCTCGTTTGGTCTGAATGCACCTTTAGAACTTATTAATATAATAATTAGAAAACCAAACGACTGTATGTTAATCCCGACAAAAATAATTAGCAATAACCTACACAAAACCAAAATAAAGGAAATTAAAAATATACAAGCAACACACCTGGGTGAACCGGGGACAAATGGTTCACTAATTTAATATACAGAGAAATATTTTAATAAGTTTACGGGGACCTGCTTTAAACAAATATTACGTTCGTTGTAAGCGTTGAATTTTAATATCATTACTTGTGCCTCGTTTTTAATTTTATAAAAGCAAGCCTTGGTCCCGGTGATTCGATTTTTTTAACGTGCTTAAAATGTAATTTTGTTTAAATATGTACCTTATCTTTTTCTGCTTTGTAATTAATGTTATTGTGCTTATCTAACTTTTATCTGGATTCGGCGACCCTAATTAATTTATATTTTATTCCTAACTTGAGGTACAGTGAAGTGAAAATATATGTATAACGAAACAATTGCTTATAGAATGGTAAACATCGGTTCTACGCTAATTCTGGCGTCAGTTCAGTTCATCAATCCGATGATGCTAGGAGACTTTGAACTGCGTATTTGGCCTGAAAATCCCAAATAACTGATCGGCTGGCTTATAATCTTATAATATTATACACCAATGATTGAGCAATTTTTACGAGTACCTCTTATTACTCGTATTCATATTGTAGGTACAGTATGGAAAAAAAAGAATAGAAAATCCTATGAATGTAATTTACGTTAAACTCACGTGTTAGTCACTACGCGCGACGGAGAGCCTAGGTCTCCATTATCAAGCACTAAGCCCACGTTCACGGCTCGCGACACGCTAGCGCAGCGCGTATAATAATCGTGAAAGTTTTAATCATGTATTGTGTGAGGAAACACCAATTATCAAAATCATCATCAATCTAGTTTCTTCTAGAGATAGCAAAGATAGCTTCACGACATGGCTTGCGACTTTCATTCCGAAGGTAGCGGGTTTGAAACTCGGGTCATATTCATTAAACTAGTAAACGACTAAAATGTATTAAACAGATTCGGCTGTCAAACTTTCACGTCAAATTGAAAAATCCATTATAATAACACTGATCTTACTCCACTTGAAATAGTTACTTGAATTCTGATTAAAATAAAGACTTCGAAAAATGCAAAAAAGTACTATTATGTGTCATAAATTAATGACATTAGATTTTTCTTTTTTAAAGTAGGATAAAGTTTGTATGTTTCCTAAGGAAATTACCTATTTTTTTTTTGACAGCACAAGTAATAGAACAAAATAGCATTTTCACATTTGTTACTTTTTCTGTCAACCATAGCCATTGCCACGGAAAGTGCACGTTGATAACGATCACTAGACGTACATACAAGGCTGTCATGGACTGTCAGAATATTATTGTAATTTTTTTCTAAAATGTTGTCTTGGAAGAAATCATAAGCAAAGCGAATCTAAAACTCAACACTATGTGAAATAAAATTTGTCATTGTATAAAGTGATTATAACAATTCTTATCTATAGATCGGCTAAAAAATGTGGTATACCTAAATGCAAGGATTATAATAATGAGCTCGGAAAAACCAAACAGAAATTACGAATTCCACCAATGAATCCTTCAAAACCCGAATTAGAAAACCCTTTCAGCAACCATTTAGCAATTAACTTTAAAAGTGACATTTCATCAAGCATTAAGCCATTATATCGGGCCGTTACATTAGCAATTTTTCCCAATACCAACCTAATTACTTTCCCAAATTCCCATTTCTCACTCAATCAAGTTCAGTCTTTACTTCCATACGCCTTTTAGCGGCTTCAATTGCTTCAGAAATTCTTGCGTCTAATAGTAAAACATTTGTGAAGCGATTGAAGTGCTGAGTTCGGAGGGAGGAATCAAAAATTTAAATTACGAACATTCTTCATTCGTTTGACGGTTTATTGGTGCTCTAATGCTTCGGCTGGAATTGCGGTTATTTGATAGAGGGTAGGTATAGATTTGTTGCGACTGATAGGGAGGCTTGCTGGAATGACTGTCAATTTTCAAGAGCTTGTGACTTCTTAAATCAGGCAACCGCCAAATAGACTTTTACTTCAAGTAGTTCAATATCATATTTTATATTTCATTTACTTATTTGCATAGGTGGAATTTACATCACATAGGTATAATTTGCAAAGTACGAGGCACTGGTACCATGATGGAGCATCATAAAATAAAATATTCTACATGTTTAAGGCTACAATTGAAACACTTATAGGTTTAACAAAAAAAAGTTTATCTAAACAAAAATAGAAAAGTATCTTAGGAAGAATCATAATTATATCAGAAAAGTTTCCCAAGGAAAATCAAAAG
>JALPQI010011305.1:0-48384 GCA_025490895.1 Thaumatotibia leucotreta | reverse complement strand
GAGAATTCTCGCACATTCCATATTTTTCTAAGGTTGCTGTCAGCCGTCACGTTCCCGACAAACTAGACTTTTTCGTGGATTGCACCATCATCACTCATAGGCCCTCTGGCCAGTAATAAATCTCGGAAAAAATCTTTAAGTTCCATCGCTGCATCCAAAGTATGCTCTCGCCAAACTCGTGAACGTGTCTCTGAATATAATAAGCTGAAAACTTGCCGGTAGTCATTAATCCGAGCTACGCTTTATAATAAAAACGTAACAATTGAGTTTATACTTTCGTGAGATATAATAACTAAGCATCTTGACTGTTGATGCCCCAAATAAAAAAAAAATTGACAGCCTTCGTCGTGTAGTTGGCAGTGACCCTGCTGACGAAGCTGGATGTTCTGGGTTACAATCCCGGCGAGGACATTATTTTTGTATTTATTTATGGTAAATATTTTGTTCCTTGGTCGTGGCTGTATGTATTTAAGTATCTAGATGTGTCTATCTATTACATATATCGTCAATGGGTACCCACATCCTGTCTCTCCTATTTAAGCGCTTTGCTCTTGTCGGTGTAGCTCAAAGCACACTCGGGTGAATATCTGATCGTTTCAACCGCCTTATTTTGGTGGCATAACTTTTGCTAAAGTTTCTATTCGTTACAATGTGCTACTTTGTCATTTGGAGGAGGCACGGTACTATACAAATGACGAAGTATAACATTCAGACGTTTAGAAACTTTGGAAAAAATGATGCCACCAAAATTAGGCGGTCGAAACGCTCAGATATTGACCAACTCGCCACTTTCCTCGATCCCAGGCCTTCTCTTTCAGGTTTCGACGTGACTTTCACATTCTCCTTGATTTGTTCAATGTAATTTCTCCTTGGTCTTCCTCTTCCACGCTTTCCTTCCCACATCACAAGCCTTAATTAAGTTTACCGTAGGACTAGGTCGATTTGTGTAAGATGTCCCAAGATATTATTAATTGATTGAATACAGACAAATCTCAAACAATTAATGACGCAAATAAAAAGGTAGAAGCCACCAGAAAGTTGCGTGATTGGCCTAAATCCGGCCACACGTCATTACGCACCCAAGGGACCATCAAAGGTGGAAATCTGTTTTACTTTTGGAACACATTCACATCAGCTAACGAGATATAGCCTCCTTAAATCCAGCCACACAAGAGAAATATTCAAAATTTCCCATTGAACTATTAACCTACTTGGTAGGGAATAAAGTTGATTTCAATGTAAACAAAAAACGTAATAATCACCAAATAAAAAATTTAAAAACAATGAATGAAAATTACCAAAGTTGCCTTACATGTACCTGTAACATTTGAAGAGATCCCTCGATTTCCCAAGATCCCAAGATCAGACCCCAACTTGGTGCCAACGGGACCATCTCGCGTCACGGTTCACGATTCTCGGAGATATCGGGTAAAATAACATGACTTGCAACAACAAAAAAAAGATTCTGTCGAATTGAGTCGAAGTCGGTTAACAAAACAAAATATGCAACTCTATTCTAACCTGAATTGAATATTTTGTTCTCACATCATTAGTCTATCTCAGTTCACTGCTGGATATAGGCGTCTTCTATTCACTATGCCTATAGACGCACTAGGAGGCAAATGCCCATAATCACTACGCATGGCAAGCGGATTGCCAATAGCAGCAATGTGTCCACTATGATGACGCTGTTGCCCATCATCAATCTTGGCCATTCGTTAATTTGCTGTGCACATGCTTAATGCAAATTTAAAACTTATTTTGTTTTCTCATGGATGGCATTGTCAGACCTGGTCCAAATTAAAATGTGACCAATCGCTAAGCATTAGCTTACAAATAAAAAGAATCATCAAAATCACTTCACCCAGTCGAAAGCAATCAATCAGGTACCTACATAAAAAAATAGATAAGTATAAAAAGCATGTAGTCGAATAGAGAATTGAGATTGAGAAAGGTATTCTGATAGGAGGTGCATGGCATGTATTGCTTGCCCTTAGAGTATGCTCAAAGGCGCCTAGCCTTGTAAGGGATGGCATATACCCGAGAAAATTTATTGGTGGTTGCTAAGGCCGAGTACGCTGAGCACGTGGGTTCGATTCCCACCTCGGACGTTGGTGATCTTGGTCGTTTTTTCTTTGGTATTATGACATCCAATATTTGTAATGAGAAATTCCTCCTTTTTTAAGGTTGGTTGAAAAAAAGGGGAGCCAGGAGAAAGATGCGTGGCTGTCAGACACAAGATATGCTACTTCTCTGTAGATAAGTCACGTGACCATAATAATGAATAAAAATGTTCACGTGACTTTTCGAATCTGTCATTCTCATACATTTTGTCAGTCTCCGTAGCCTAGTAGGTAGTGACCCTGCCTACGAAGCTGGAGGTTCCGGGTTCGAATCCCGACGGGGGCATTATTTGTGTATTTATTTATCACAAATATTTGTTCCTTGGTCGTGGCTGTCTAGTACTATATGTAAATATTTATTAGACTAGGTCGATCTGTGTGAGATGTCCCAAGATTTTATTTATTATTTATTATTTGTTACTTATCGCTTATACGATTACAGAATGGCATCTTGGTTATTGGTTATACTCTGTTTGGTTTGGTGTTTAAAAAAAGTTAAACAATTTTGCAGTATCTTTTTATTGAAAACTACGAGTAGAAAATAAGTTTTAGCAAATATACATAAAATAACAAGGAAATACAGTGATTTACATTGTTTTTGATACATTTAGTACCTAGTTTTGATTTATTATATGCATTTTTCAATAAAAAGATACTGCAAGATTGTTTACCTTTTTTTAAACACCAAACCAAACAGAGTATACAGTGTGTTAACACGAGACTGGACCTTTATTGAAACCGAGGAATGCGATGCAGATTTTTAGCCGGACCGTGAACATTATTCGATTCAAAATGCTAATTTTAAAAGTAATTAACCTTCTAAGAAAAGTTAATTGAGAAGCAATGTATTTCAAAATGAATCGTTAATTTGCACTTGACAATGACAGATCGCAGCCACTCATAACCTTTGACAACTAAGCAGTACACGCGTTACATTGATCGTTCGGAGGAAATAAAATTAACTGTACGGTAAATTTAATTATTTCTCAAATGTTAATAATTGAAAACGATTGCTAGTAATGCGTATTATTACCCATTTTCGTTAAAGCCCGGGTCATGGTAACACACTGTAGATCTGCCGAGCTGGTTAGTTGAGACGCCACATTCTGTATGCTATTGGAATACGGCTGCCCTTTTCACTCGCATGCAAACTTTTCGCATGAATATTAAATACGGTTAGTTTAGATTTTTAAGTCAGTTGTGCACTGATGAGCTCTGTCAAAGGACTTTTCAAAGGACTCGAATATTTAGAAAACAGTAGGGTAGTCATGTTTTATTTAGCAAGTTTTTTATTTGCTTTTGACGTTGCTTATTAAAGAGTTAACACGAGCGCTGTAAAGGGTTTGAAATGTCGGGATGTAATTTATATACGCGATGTAATTCGTTAGCATAGTTTTAAAATAAATAAATCTCTATAAATCGTCCATTAAATACAAAAGCGACACAACTCAAAAACCGTGAAAAATGATTTTATTGCAAAAACAACATTATCAGCACTAATATTTTACGTGACACTAAGACACCTGTCGATTTGACGTTAGTAAGTATCAAAATTATGCAGGTGCCCTTTTTGCACTATCGCTCTTTCGAAACTTATTTCAGTGCTAAACTGCCATTTTGTCAGTTGCGACTCGACTGTCGACCAAAACACACGACATTTTTGTGAAAAAGTGCCATGAAACGAAAAAATAAGTGATTACGTTAAAAAATATGTAAGCAAAGGTGCCATATTTATAGATGTGGCCGTTTTGAATAAAATAAGTACGTAAATATTATGTTTCTTTGTACAAAGAGGAGTCGCAAAACGGAATGTGGCAGCTTTAATTTTAAAATATCCTCCTAAATTTGATTTTTCATTTATCAAAACTGCCGTATTAGGATTTGCAACCTTTTTGAATTAAAAATATATTCGAATGCATCAATCACAGGAGCCATATTTATACATGATGCTGTTTTGAATAAAGTAAATATGTATGGTTTAGATTTCTTTATAAACAAAGGAGCCGCAATACGGAATGTTGAATTTCAAAAAACATTGTTGCATTTACAACCGTTTTTAATTCAGTATAATATTAAAATCCATAAATGTACCAGATTGAATAATTGAGTATCTTTTGCATGAAATCTTAAAAAATACAATACATCTTATAAAAACCGTAATTGTAAAACGTAGTACTTTGTATTATGTTCGTTTTACTTAAAAGTATATTAGAGATTGTGTGGAAGACGACTGTGAATTTTGTGTACCTATAATTGCGACTACGAAGAAACAATAATGGCATAAACTTTGGATTATTAAGTATTTGACATATTTTCCTATTATATTATTTGTGTACAATACAAGTAAAACAAACAAAGATCTAACCCCGGTGTATGTTTTAACGAATCTAAAAACGTATATTAGTAATATTTATTTTTTCACTTTTGGGACTGCCAACATAGGGATGATGACTGTATTTAAAATAAATTATTAGACATTATGCACGGCATCATACACGAATAAATTATTACTAAGATATAGACTACAGTCATTATTGTACAGAACTTTTATTTAATATAAGTGTAGTATACAAACGTGACGTTACTTTTGTGTATTTCATGTAAATCTTTCAAAAATCGAAAAAAGATGTTGACTTGACAGTCATCATGCCTATTGCTTCACTACATAGGTAGTACCCAAGTACTTTAGCGCTAAACTGTCATGTCGTCTAGAAAAAAAGATTGTTACATTATTACTAATCATAAGTAGATTTTTAGGAAAGACTTATTATCTCTGCAATTAAATATTGAAAGATATACTTTTGTATCGGTAAAAATTAAGTTCTTGCATCAATTCTAATGAAAAAACTAGTAAACCGTCAAAACATATCAATTTGGATCATTTAGTATGGGATCATAGTAACCACGACACAAATACAATACACATAGAAAAAACAAATAACTAAAGATGTACTTAACCGATTTTTATTATTTACGTGCTTTTAGGTGGGCTATTTCCAGTTTATAGTAAAAATAAGTGGTATCAAAGTATTAATTCCATTCTCAACAATATAACTTTGATCGTGTTGTATTTATTTTATATTTATTAACTACAAGTACCACATTTTTTTATATAGCAGGTTGATTCTTGAAGAAAACCGATAATTATATCTGAATTTTAAACTAGTACGTCTGTTAAATTCATCAAAATATGTAACCAAAGTTAAAATTAATCAAAGTAACCCCGGTTACACCCCGGTTTACGGTACCTATAAACATGTTTTGACAATATAATAATAATAACCCCGCGGGGGCAGCTTGTGGCGAGCTGACGGTGAGTGGCGACACCGCGGACCCCTATTCCAGAGGGCCCTTTTATATGGCCCTCGCCTCTGTGCTTGCCTTGACCGGCCGGCCAGAGTGGATTCGCAAGAGCGGGACCTATGCTCCAGGTTGGAAGTGTAAAATGTCATAACGCCGGCGGCCCTTGAACGGATTACCGGGATCTGGCTACCGCAGTCTCACCTCTCGACAACCTCAAAGCTGCTCTGAAGTGTTGCGCTATTGTCGCACTGTGCGTGCGGCCGTTTGTAGGGCCCACTAAATGAGTTGGCGAGTCACCACCTGCCTTTTTACAATTTTGAGACTGATTGTCACGGCAGGCGTCCGCTAGTCTCCTCCCATAACCCAGTATCCAGTCCATCCAATATACCAACCATAGCCCATGACCTAGTTTCCATCGCAGTCACAGTGCTGCACTGCAATAGTCTTTGCACCTGGCGGGGACCATCTCCGGACGTATCATATTGTGCGGTCGGGGATGGTATCCGCCACGTGTATCCTTTGCTTTATATTAATTGTCTTAAAGGGCCTCTGCGCTGTTGGCTTCGGCCCCACGCATGCCTCCCAAAGGCCCGGGACCCCATGGTCCCGAGATATGGCAAAGACATACAAATAATAATAATAATAATAAACGTTCATTTTCAGACCAATGATCCATATTATGTTAGTAAAATATATGTGCTTAGAAGTAGTGTTAATATGTAAGTAAAGAAACAGTAAGAAAAAGTTTTGTCTGGTTCAGTTTTGTTAAAAAAACAGTATTTCTATGTTTAAGACATGATTTTATGTACGATTTAAATGAAATAACTGCTTATTTTTTTGTATTTGTGGCCTTTCATGGAAAAAAAAATTTCAGAGTTAATGTTATTTTTTTATGCAAAACGGACGTATACGCTCATAAAAGCTTGCACAGCACATATTACTTTCTAATAACGAAACATATCAAAAGAGGGTTAAAATACCTACAAATTGATATATAACACATATAATATTAATGCTGTAAAAAAATTTTGTGAACAAAAAACGAATACAAAATCTTTAAATAGCTCCCCTGTAAAAAGTATTTTTTTGACATGTGTCGCTTTTGTATTTAATGGACGAAATGTGTATATTATCTGGCCACGTGGTGACGGCAGTAGGAATACATTTGTCACCACCCCAACTCTGCACGTGGGTGTCGTAAGAGTCGACTAAGGGATCGACGCTGCCCACTTTATTCTCAAAAATCTCTCTGGTAGCTGGAATGCACTTATTTTTTAGGCATCCTGTATACGACTTTGGAAGGAAAACGGAACCCTTGTAGTTTCGCCATGTCCGTCTATCCACAGCATAACTCAGTGGCCGTTATTACTAGAAATCTGTAATTTGGTACAGGTATACATATTAATCATGCCAACAAAGTAGTCCCATAAAAACTACATTTTTTTTTCGGTTACTTCCCCGACTGGTGAAGTGGGATGATTTTTTTTATTTGCTGTAATCCTATAGTGTGGAGTATCATTGGATAGGTTTTTAAAAAAGAATAATAGTCTTGACAGAAAATTTTCTTCTTAAGTCAATATTTTCGGAGATAATCGCTCCAGAGGAAAAAAAAATTGTCTCCCCCTTTAACTTTGATCCGTAAGTTCAAAAAATATGAAAAAAATCATGAGTAGTGGGCTTACGAAATACTTTAAAGTAAATCTATTTTGAACATAATCGGCTTAGCCATTTTTGAAAAACTACCAGCCACTCGGTCTTAACAACCACCAGTAAATTTTCTCGGGTATATGTAATCCCTAACAAGGCTAGGCGCCTTTGACCATTCTCTAAGGGCAAGCAATACATGCCTACACCTCCTATTAGAATACTTTACAGTTTTCTAGAATAGCTAGAGTGGCCGAGGGGTGCAGGCATCAGCCGCGAAAGCTGAGCATGTGGGTTCTATACCCACCTTGGACGTTGGTGATCTTGGTCGTTTTTTCTTTAGTATGTGACAACCAATATTTATAAGATTATGTTTTCAAAGTGCGTGATTATGGAATAATGCAAGTTTTAAGGTTTGTTTAAATTTTTTCTTAATTCTACTGACGATTTGTATACTCTCAAGTGGATAAAGCACCTTTGTATGTGCAAACAAATCACAGACCGAACACATTGAGATAGTTAATTAAGTGTGACAACGGATTTACATTTAGTAATTAGACTCAAGTACGTAATTTAGGTTGAACACACAAATTAGATCGCTTAATTTAGTGCTGGTTTAGTTGTAATTGGTTTACGAAACAAATATTGCGACATCCATTGCTATTCTCCCCAGGGAGCTTAGCCAAGATGCTAGGCGCTGACGCTCACTTAACGTCGCGTAGTTTACTGTCTCTGTCACTCTTTGTTAGTGCGACAAAGGCAGGTGTTTCATATCTTTGGGTGTAGCTAAGTTGCCAGTCGCTGACGCTCTGTATAGCTTTCTCTCTATTACTCTTTGTTAGTGCAACAAAGACAGGTCATTGATAACTAAGTGGGTAGCCAAGTTGTCAATCGCTGACGCTCAGTATCGTCGCATAGTTTTCTCTCTCCGTTACTCTTTGTTAGTGCGACAAAAACAGTTGGTTGATTATGAAGTGGGTAGCCAAGTTATCAATCGCTAACGCTCAATAGCTTAGCGTAGTATTTTCTCTCTGTTACTCTCCGATATTGATGCGACAAAGTAGGAACGATACCAAACATGCATAAGGCGTATTCGGGCATTTCTCCGAGCGTTTCAACCGCCGTGACATCGGTGGCAACATTATTACCCGATTTCCGCGGATATCTCATAAATTTTTTGGATAAATTGGTAGTTGTCAACTATGTCTACCAATATATCCAAAAGTTCTTGCATCTCTCACGGGATTCATGAGATAAGGCTGCCACCGAAGTCACGGCGGTTGAAATTGAAACGCTCGGAGAAATGCCCATTCACAGTAGCAGTACCTTGACTTTGCAAGTATCGGTAACGTTAGGTTTTACTCGACACGTAAAGCTTGCCATCGCGATCGCTCCAATATGTCAGTGCGAGTGCGATAGAATGCTTTACGTATCGAGTAAAACTAACCTTTACTTTGCAACGCTACGGCTGGCTGAATATCTATAATAGCAGTGTTATTCACTAAGAAAACCGCCTTGCTATCAGCGCTGTGTCAGCGCTGCGGCAGCGTCGAGCCTAAAAATGGTATTCGCTAATGCACTTTAAACGGCACTAGCGCTCGGCGACGAATGCGGCGTGAGCTGGAACTACACTGCGTCGAGAGTTACCGCCTACAGTTCGACGACGAGCTGTTCTACGTTAGAGACTACCGTTTTTCGCAGCGCTGCGCTAGACGTCGAAGTGAAGGCTGTCTCGTCGTCGAGCTCGTTGACGAACGCAGCGTCGAATGTGTGGATAAGAGAAATAGCATAGCTGAGCGTTTCAACTGCCTAATTTTGGTGGCATCTTTTTTGCGAAAGTTTATAAACGTCTCAATGTTATACTTGATCATTTGTATAAGGTACCGTGCCGCCTTCAAATAACAAAGTAGCACATTGTAACGAATAGAAACTTCAAAAAATTATGCCACCAAAATTAGGCGGTTGAAACGCTCAGATATTCACCCGGCTGCTGATTCAAAACTATGATAACATGTTCGTTTGTTAACTAAAAAGAGAACTAAATTTTCTTTTCAGTACACTTAATTCATTTAATCAAGTTATCATTAATCAACAAAATAAATTCGCTGTGCCACGAAAAAGGGGAAACGATACGAATCGTGACGCATTTACGGCACGAATCTTATCTTTTCTATCAAAACACCGCTAATTTTGTTATAGTGGTGCTACCTTCAGAATCCTATTTTTAGAGACTGTTGACTGCTACGTTGTTACCGAGTGGTTATGGCAAAAGAATACATTTTGTTACCACCTCATATCTTTCCGCGGGCGGCGTAAGAGTCGACTAGGGGATTCAAGTGTCAATGAATTAACCTTTATAAAAGACTGATAATGGTCAGCAGCATCCTGATAGTGGACAAAATACAGTCAAACGCAAAATGAGGTAAACATAAAATAAAATCCCAGTGCACTTTAATCCTGTGTAATAAGAACGTCGTAACATATTGTTACGCCGGTGGCATGATAAAAAGTACAAATCGGTATATAGCTAAATTTCCCATAGGAGTGAAAGAGAAAGCACTATTAGATAGAGACAGTACGAGAGAATGTTCTGGAAGGATGTGAACGAGACAGCTATAGAGAGAACATTCTGGACGGGCGTGAAAGAGAAACCTGTAGAAAGAGACAGCGATACTCTAGAATGTTCGCGCACCTAACTCGGGAACTTTCTAGAGTCGAATCTTCTCGTACTTTGTAGATTTGAGTGGCTGGTATAAATACACAGCTGACCCGGCCGGGAGTAGTTTCTATCGAGACAGCGAAGAGCTAACATTAAGAGCGAAGACTGCGAGTTTGAGAGTGTAAAAGTGTACCAGTTTGAAGTGTTAAGTGTGTGACTAATAGTGTTTTAGTAAAGTGTTTGTTCTTTTAATTAGTTATTAAAGTATCAGTTTTAATTAGTGGCTTATTCATACATTTTCTATAGAAAACCCACCCCACGAACGTAACAATATTTATAAGAGGATTCTTCCGATATATGGACATCTCAGACAAATCGACTAGGCAACGGTAAGCTCAATTAAGGCTTGTGGTGTGGGTACCAGGTGACGATATATGGAATAGATAGATACATATAGATACTTAAACACATAGATAGCCATGCCCAAGGAACAAATATTTGTGATAAATAAATATGTCGGGATTCGAACCCGGAACCTCCAGCTTCGTAGGTAGGGTCACTACCAACTAGGCTACGGAGGCCGACATAAATTATTATTTTTGCACTTGACTGTACCCAACAACCCACCTACAATTTTTTATGGCATACTGTACTTTTTTAAATAAAATTGGAATTTTAAGGGTGGTAAAATATGGATATGGATTGGTAATGGTAAAAAATATACAGTTATTATTTTATTTTTATTCAATGAATGGGAACAATTTTGCCTCATCTGTATAATGTGTTTCTGTATATTTTCTTAAATAGAAATTAAAAAAAATATGGTTTGTTGCTGACCCGTAAAACAGTCATCAAGAATTTGAAGCAATTTGTATATTCCGTTTAATTTTTAGTACCTAATACTTAATACCACTGATAACTTACGGCGCCGAAACGTGGTCCTTCACCATCGGCCTCATCTCTAAACTCAGAGTCGCTCAAAGAGCTATGGAGAGGGCTATGCTCGGAGTTTCTCTGCGTGATTGAATCAGAAATGAGGAGATCCGTAGGCGAACTAAAGTTACTGACATAGCCCTCCGGATTAGTAAGCTGAAGTGGCAAGGGGCAGGCCACATTGCACGCAGAGCAGATGGTCGATGGGGTCGAAAAGTGCTCGAGTGGAGACCACGGCTAGGCAAACGCAGCGTAGGACGTCCACCCACAAGATGGACAGACGACCTTGTGAAGTTCGCCGGGACACGCTGGACAGTGGACGTCTTATAGCTGAGATGATGATGATGATGATGAATACTTAATCTATGTACGATAGTTTTCAAACTTGCTTTAAAAAGCATACTGATTTGAATCCCCATCAATAATATAGCTAGAACAAGTAGGTACTCGTATTCACGACATCGATATTGACTATAAAATCCAGTACTGAAGTCTAGTGCCAAGAAATTGATACCCTAATAAAACCCCACTCAATATGCTGTAGATATTTTATACTCCAATCAATAAAGTACTTGAGAATTCTATTAGATTCTTCTATATTTTCTGCTATGTACATTGACTGATATTGTCAGTGAATAACTTGGTATTAAATTCCATTAGATGGATATGTACGATGATCGCGAGAAACTCGCATAATTTTAAATACAAATTAGCACAAGAAGTGAAGTCAAAATTAGACAAGAAAAAAAACATTTTTTTTAATGTAATAGGCACTAGTTCCACCGCGATAGCTAGCGAGCTATGAGCTATGGTATGGTTTATCAAAACGAACAAAAGTAAGCACTTCCATGCAAATTACACAGACATGGCAGTGTTAACAGCTACTCGCTCAGTTACAAGCTATAAATGTCGCCGTGTCTCTTTTGTTCACACGAGAGCAATTATTAAGGTCCGACCGAGATCTCGGTTTCGGTCTCGGCATTCTCGGCCAAAAATTGAGCCGAGATATCCCTCTCGGTCATAAATGGCCGGTACTCTCGGCCGTGGCCGAGATTCGTAATGAGCTGTAATTGGCGAGCTTGACGCCATCTCGCGCACTTAATGCGATTTTATTGGTGTCATATTGATATGAACTGACTTCAATATCAATTTAAAATGAACGGAAGGAATAATTTAGAGTGTGTGACCCCTATCATACTATCGATAAAAATACCTTAAATTCGAATACAATCAAGTGCAAAAATAAGTATGGAAAGAATCCGCTCATAAATATGTTACGACGTTCTTTTTATACAGAATTAGAGTGCATCGGGACATATTTTTGAACATTTTTGTGTATACCTTATTTTGTCTTTGACTGTACATTAAAAAAATTCAAATAAGAAAATATCCAAAAAAAATTGCTATATTTAGTTTGACGTTGGACTTACTATACGTGCTTACTCGCTCGCGATAGTTCATTAGTAGGTTCTTAAAAAAATATATATTTTTTGATAAGTAAGAGTTAGCAACGTTAGTAAGGGTCACGGTCCATACAAAGTTGAGAAAAATTGTGCGCTGCGAGTTACAGTTTTGTAATTTTAACCAGAGCTAAGGGGTCTCAAAATAGTTGTTTTTAGATGTGGAGGGAAAACCAATTCCCCCCCTGAGCGCGGGGGGAGGGGGGTGAATGTGCATGCGGAAGGGTTGCGTTTAATTTTTTTTTACTAATTAATAAGGCCTACTATGCATTGTTTGGTATCATTTTGGTGTAAAACGGACCTGGAAAATCCATTTTTTGTCATAAACATGAGCAATTTCATATATAAATGTAGATTTTATGGAGTAAAAGTAAAAAAGTTACCGTTTTTATTTTAATTTAAGCGTCATATAAGTATTAAAAAACAAACTTATCCAATTTAAAAAAATAATGTAAGATAGCATATTTATTGCAGTTTTTAAAAATATACACATTTTGTAGTCTTTCATACAAAAATTCACTGAAAAAAAAATTTACCTGACGCGTACCTCCAACAAAAACCTCCATGTAACCTCAAAAAAGAGACTTTTGTGCCGGCAACTGCTCATAGATTATACATATTTTTGTACTTACATATCATTGTTCATATTACAATTGTAAATATTTATTGATATGAAAGTAAATTGAATATTTGCTGATCTTCTTTTTTTAAATAACCTAAGATTATTAAGAATTTTATTTGTTCAGATTCTATTTTTAGACTTTATCGATTATTGTATACCGCGTGTATATTATATATCTGGTCTATCTGATCACATATATGATATATAGTATCTGATCACTTGAATCGGAATGGGTAATCATTTTTACAAGTGTTATTAGGTAATAATGATCTCATTACCAAAGACGATAAAGGTAATTTTCACTAATCGGGACTAAACAACTAACCCAGTTCACCCACGTTAAAAGTTTATATCATATGGAATTTGACAATTAATTGTTAAACGATTACTTCATAAATCATCATTATTACCATATCAGCCGAAAGACGTCCACTGCTGGACATAGACCTCCACCAAAGATTGCCTCAATGACCGGTCGTGCGCCACTCGCATCCAGCGGACTCCTGAGACCTTCACTGTCCACCTTGTTGGGGGGCCTACCCACGCTGTGCCTTCCACCTGCGAGGCCGCCGCATTGGCCATCGGTTCTACGTGCAATGTGCCCCGCCCACTGCCACTTTAGTTTAGTGATTCGGAGAGCTATGGAGCTATACTTTGGTTCTGCTGCGGATCGTCTCATTTCTAATACGACCTCGCAGAGAGACTCCCACCATAGCCCTCTCCATTGCCCTGTGGGTAACTTTAAGCTTTCTTATGAGGCCCATTGTAAGCGACAACGTTTCAGTACCGTATGTCATCACTCTTTTAAATCTTTGATCAGTGTGTGTTGCCACACTGATCAAATACTTTTATCTTCAAGAACTGCGGAATATTGGATGAAAAGACGTGTCGTAGCTTCTCAAACGCTGCCCAGCCTAGTCGGATTCAATGATTGACCTCTTACTCAAAGTTGGACCTACCTAACTGGGTAGTTTGTCCTAGATATATTATAGTCGTCTACACCTTCGAGTTTAGTCTCCGATTGTAACGGGAGTTTTCGTCTTATCCATGTTCATCCTAAGATGAACTCGCTCGAAGGCGCTACTGAGGTCAGCGAGCATCGTACTGAAATCTTCCAAGGTCCATATCATCAGCGAATCGAAGGTGAGTGAGGTACTCGCTGTTTATGTTGATACTCACCTTCTCCAGTCCAGTCTTAAAGACATCTTCCAGTGCAGCGGTAAACAGATTAGGGGAGATAGCACCTCCTTGCCTGACTCTCCGCTGCAGTATAATATGCAGTATAAAATAAATATGCTTCAAGCTCTGGTCTTGGAGTCGAATTGACATAGTGGCGCTTTCGTACAAACACCTCAACATTTCGACATAGCGGTAGTCTACTTGGTACCGTTAAGGAGACTGTAGTACTGCCCAGAGTTTAGATCAAATCGAAGGCCTTGGGGTTTACCATGACGTACTAATGCGATTCAGTTTAGGTTCTGGGAAAGGGGCAGTGATACACGACTCGTATAGCCTTGTCCCTTCCTCTCGACCTAAATTAACCCGCATTAGTACGTCATGGAAACCCCCTTATCGTAGTCCACAAACGCTAAACGCTAAACAGAGGGGCAGGTTATATCTATTCCTCGGTCTTCTGTATAACATTTACGAAACGCCAATTTGGAAACCGGCTTGTTCGGGAGGCTGGAAGTCATCAAGCCTGCGTGCAAGACGATTCGTAATGACTCTTGAAAACATCTTATAAATATGGCTCGGAAGTGAGATGGCTCGGTAGTTCTTCAATAAGGCGTTGTCATCTTTTTTCAAGAACAGTACCGCCACTCTTCTGTCCATGCCTAAGGCGTTCTCCCTTCCGGAGTTGAACAACTTCTGAAGGGCCGTAAGGATTGGTTTACCACCTGGCTTCAGATGCTCAGCTATAATTCCGTCTTCCCCAGACGCCCTGTTATTTTTGAGCTGTTCAAGAGCCATTCTAATATCACATAGGCTGATGTCTCGGATATCCTCTGTATAGTGCCGGGTCAGTCACTTACTTCATAAAAAAAATATCAAATATCAAATTCCGTGTGAAATAAACGTTTAACCCGGGTTGCTTGGTTAACCCAGGTTGATGCAATTTGCCCTAACAGACATTATGGAGTATTTTGTTTACGCAAAATCGCTAAATTCCCGCAGTAGAAACGTACTGTCAACAATAAGTCAAAGCAACGTCCCTTTATTATTCAAGGTACGCGACGGGTGCAATTTTTTTACAACTTATTTTTGCGTGGAAAGTTCCAAAAAGTATATATTTTTAAAAACTACAATAAATATTCTATCTTGTAGTATTTTTTTTATTTTCATATATTTATTTGGTAATACTTATATAACGCAACAATCAAAATAAAAACGGTGATTATTTTACCTTTATACCAATAATTATTCTTTTATATATGAAAATCCTCATATTTATTATCAAAAATGAATTCCCCGTGTCTGTTTTATATGAAAATGATACTGTAGGATTTACTAGTTTATAATCACTGAATGTAGGATTTAATGAAACTGATTGGATATTAATTTAAAGTCACTGATTGTAAGAAAATATAGTTTATTATAACACAACTCCACAAGGTCAAATCAGAAGGTAAAATATAACACAAAATAATAATTTACTTAAATGGTGATTCTACTATGTCCCTTGATACTGGGAATTGGGAATGAACCGGGCAAGTCGCTAAGCGGGGGCTAACTGACGCTGCCCGCGCCTCGCGGCCGGCACCTCGATTGCTATGTCAGCATATTGTTCATTACATATGTGTCCCTACAATAGTCCTCCCCAAATTTTTTATACAAAGAAAAAATTTTTAAAAGTTAAATCATAAGTTCTATCAGTATGAATAGCCTAGTATCGCTTCGCTGTCGCTAGTCGTTCAACTTTACTCTACACTGTAACCTAATACTGCAAGCTCTGCGCTTCGCGGCGGCCGGCGGGCGATACCAGGAATTCGTGCTGACGGAATAATACACTGTTATTAAATTACTATTATTGTTATTTCATTTAGTTGTTAAGTTATAACATCTCAAAAATACTGAAACGGAATGATAACTTTTAAGTATACATGGTAAAACAAAAATTCACTGAGTTTAATTGAAGTTTCCGTAACTTAACACTACAAACACTATCCCTAAATGTCACTGGCACAAGGAATAAAAATAGAAATTTAATAACTCTCGGTTTTCCACGAACATGGCGGTACGCATCGGTGCGCCTTTTCCTTGTACCGGTAATGATATGTACATAGCCAATCTGGGCTATCAGGCGTTCTTCTGGTGCCACTCCTTCCTCGCGATGATGAACGGTGTCGCGTGCTATTCCTAGAGATTGATCTTCCTCTCTGCCTGTTTCGGAACCGATCCGACCGTCTAGACTGACCTTCCAGACTGCACAACCTACCGTCGAGCTTCTCCAAGGCCGCCAATACCGCAGCCAATTCCGGACTGGATGTTATTCCGCCCCGTGAGGTCGACGACTTCACCTCCGCCACATGAGGAGTTGGTCTCACCGCTTCCAGCACCTTATCCGCAATCGCAGCTAGGCTGTCCAAGTTCTGCGTGTCAGCAACGGCAACTGCTGCTCTTGCCGTTTGGGGTAAATGATTCTGCCATAGTATGCATAGTGTTTGATCCGGAACATTGCCTCTGGCCAAATCTCTCATCCTTCTAAGGAGATGCGATGGTTTCTGTTCTCCCAGCTCCATATCGCTGAGCAGTTTCTGAAGCTGAGCCTTCGCAGAGTCCTCATAAATCTCTAGCAGCTTTTCTTTAAGGGCAACATATCTCCCTGTCGCTGGTGGGTTTAGCAGCAAGTCGGTAATCTGTCCTATCGCGCTCTTTGTTAATTTCCCAAGTACAAGGTCGTACCTCGCCTGATCCTTGAGATGCTGTGGGTTTAGTATGGCCTCTACTTGCAGGAACCAATGCCTGGGCTGATCCGCCCAGAACTCTGGCAACCTTGATGCCACGGTGACTGCAGCAAGGTCCAGCTGCCTATTGGTGTGCTCCTCTCTCGCTGCAGCCGACGCATCCGCCAACGGCCGGCGTTCGCGCGCCCCGGTGGCGGCCGCGTCAGCTTCACCGTCTGACATTTTCAAATGTCTTTTTAAAGTCCTCCCCCGGTTCACTCCCGCGATTTGAGTTGCCCCCAAACACAGAAACTACAACCGTAAAAAGAAACCAAATTGTTCGAAGGAAATAAATGTCTATTTATAGCCGAATATTAACACATTGAACGTCTATAGTCACTATTGTTCTTTTGTCGGGGTCACCACTTGTAGGATTTACTAGTTTATAATCACTGAATGTAGGATTTAATGAAACTGATTGGATATTAATTTAAAGTCACTGATTGTAAGAAAATATAGTTTATTATAACACAACTCCACAAGGTCAAATCAGAAGGTAAAATATAACACAAAATAATAATTTACTTAAATGGTGATTCTACTATGTCCCTTGATACTGGGAATTGGGAATGAACCGGGCAAGTCGCTAAGCGGGGGCTAACTGACGCTGCCCGCGCCTCGCGGCCGGCACCTCGATTGCTATGTCAGCATATTGTTCATTACATATGTGTCCCTACAATACCAAACAATGAATAGTAGGCCTTAATATTAGACGAAATTTTTTTAAACATAACCCTTCCGGTTGCACATTCACCCCCCTCCCCCCTCGTTCAGGGGAGGAATTGGTTTTCCCTCCACATCTAAAAATTGTTATTTTTACACCCTCTAGCTCTGGTAAAAATTATAAAACTGTAACTCACAGCGCACAATTTTTTCCATTTGGACCTCTACTACGTGAATACGTTAATCCCCTAAAGTCGCTATAGTTCATATTAGACTTCGTTAACTACTTGCAGGCGAGCTACTTCCATGCACCATCGAAGTATAAGAAAAACAAGTTCTCAAAAAAAGAAACTGAAAACCGTGTCTACCGTCATTAATTTAATTAGAAAATCTTGGCACCTCTCCACAAGAAAAGTTTTAACGATAAATAATTAGGACTTTGAAAACTTACTTTTTTCTGCGTATCTTTTAGAAAGAAATCGATTTTTATCACAAGCAACGTGCTCTGCGACGTATACTGATGATTTTGATGGAATACTGATAGTTACTTGGCAACCTTTAATATTATGTTGGCCATTTTTTTTTTCAATGTTGTCCCGCCCCCTTTGTTTTTGTAACATAGGTATTTTTATAATTATTGTCTCATGTTCGTTGCCGTCGAGATTTGGGCTCTACTTTTCACTTACGACCAGGTGGAGTGGAGCCACTTTGTTGTGCTAACATAAAAAAAAAGATTAATTCAGAATCGTGAGCTCTTTCGATAATTTTAGGAAAAAAAGTTATCCCAAAGATTACATACATTTTTCCAACTTTCCATTCCGTTACCGTCATACAAAATGTATGAAAAGAGTCGATTACATGCCAAGACCGTTTAAGTGGAAAATGTCTTGAGTGACGTGTAATTGTAATTGTAGGCCGAGGCGAAACCGAGGCCGACAAACATGTTATCCGAGGCTTTCCCATTTAACGGCCGAGGTGTGTATACTATTTTTCTGCTCAACGGAGACGCAGGCGGCAACTTAGTTTAGCGCAGCGGCCGGCAAAGTGCTGTTTGCCGGCCGGAGGGCAGAAAAATGCTAATCGGAACATAAATAAAAACTTTGAGACTAAATTTTTCTCTTATTTCAGGATTGGAAAAACTCGCGATTCTGAGTAAAATTAATATAAAAGTTCCAAATTAAAAAAAACGCTGCAAATTTATGTGAGCAATCGTTGAACTCGTAATCTTAAGGAAGTAGTTTCAACTGTAAACTAGAGGGTCTTAGGCAAACAGTTTCCGAAACTTGGAGTCTTGTGGTCAGTTTGACCCGACAAACTAATCTTTAGCTGGTCAGTTTGATGGTGATATTAAAAAAGTTATGTCAAGTAATATAAGTTAGTAGTTAGCTAAATATTTTTTGGATCTGTGCAATATTGTAGTTTGATAAAATGGAGACTCATTGGATTTGGAAATATAACTAATCTATTGTTTTTGTTCAGTTGACAATCTGCAACCATAATTGTACAGCGTGTATGTTTAATAATGCCTCATCATCATCATCAGCCTATGATAGTCTGCTGGATGTAGGCCTCTCCAATTAACTATGCGAACAGACGCATTAGGAGGTAAATGCCTATAATCGCCACGCTGGGCAAGCGGATTGACGATCGCAGTAATGTGTCCACTATGATGACGCTGCTGCCCATCATCAATCTTTTATCAAATGATTGTCAGTGACACTTAGATCCCTTAGGACACCCGCCGGAGGAGTCACACGGCCAAATAATAATGCCTCAATTTTAATTTATTTGATATATTAACCATGGTAACAGAGGTGTTGTGATAATCAAGACCAAGTGTGGGTAGTTCGTAAAACCCGCGTACCTACCTAGAAGGTGTTGATACATCGCCAGTCTGCTTACGACCACGGGTGTAACGTCATGTCCGAATCGTCAGGAAAAAAAAAATCAAAATATGTTTATTAGCCAAAAAATACATTGCATACTGATACGTTTTACAGTGATCCCCACACTAGGCAAGGCCTGTATCGTGGGGGCCACATGAGACAGAATTTCCAAAAATAATGCGAGGCGCAAGTGAACTAACAGGTTATGAACATTTTAATATATCTAATATAATGTTTGGTTAAAAATTAAACTATAGTAACTAACAGAATGAACATTTAAATGATGACTGATGAGTTTGTGTACGTGATGTGTAAGTAGTGTATATATGTATATGTGTGTGTGTGTGCGTGTGGGTGAAGATAGTGTGCGAGCAATAATGTGTAAAATAATAAGCGTAAGTTTACGATTAAGTCCCGCTGTCGTTATAAAATGAGGTAATAATTGTGATAGTTTAAATCAATATTGAGGTGTTACATAATATTTAAGGTACATGGTCACTATTGGTCACCCTACAATTCCGTCCCAGTCGGGTTCAAAGTTGCATGGACAGTTTATGAATGAATTCATTCAAAAATCGTTCATGCAATTCTGAACGCCACTGTACAAACTGTAACCATACGTAGGTTGTAGTGCTAAGGACAGATGAAACATAATTTACTAAAGAATCATTTAGCAGTGATCTTTTGAAATGATTTCGAGCAGCTGTGTTTAGTAATATGAAAAAATAAACGCTGATGAAGATGACGCGGACGAAATTATTCGCGGTATTATGAAAAAAACCATATCTTGTTTACCGCAGCACAATTGCACAATCGTTTTTGGGGATATCTTGAGCTTACGTTAGACGTCTAGTTTTATGTCTGTTAAGGTAAAGTAAGCTCAAAATATAACCAAAAACGATTGTGCAATTATGCTGCGGTAAACAGAACATAATATCGACGGTAGAAAGGCTAATTGGCTTAAGCGACAGTTTGGGCGATATTGAGTTATTTATATTATCGGAATCGGCAGATTTTTCTCAGTCGATTGAGCTCGGTTTCATAGCGATCAGACGATTTTGATGGCGGTTAACACTTCTGAAATTTGGTACAGCGTTAAAAAAATCAAGGCATGAAGCAACACAAAAAATTGCATTTTTGAATGAAACGTGACTCGACCCACAAACATGTTTGGTTGGTTCCCGCTTAAGCAATTTTTACTTTCCCAACTTTGCCATTCGTTTTGATTTGAAGCTTTTGGCTTTACTCCATCACACACGAGCATAGTCGTTTAAGTCAATTGAACTTCAACAAAAAAGTGCCACCATAGGCGTTTGAAGCATTTAGCCTCCATTTAAAATAAAAGAAGCATGTCGCTTGAACCATTTAGCTCTTCCCAATTTTTTAGGGCATGGGTCGCTTCAACCAAATACGTAAAACCCTAAACCATAAAATGTATGTTACTTAAGCATTTTGAACCACTTTTTATAGATGAGAATGTCGGTTGAAATAGAATATTTGTTTGACCTGTGTCATTTAAATCCTTATAATAAAATCATAATGCATCATATCAGTGTAGCTTAAATCATCAAAAATTTCTATGAGAAACTTTTGACTCGGCGGTACAATCACACTCTTGCCGCCGTCGGCGCTTTTTGAGCCGCTCGCCTATAACTACCGCCGCCCCCCGCGCGGGCGCGTCAATCACTTGTAGTCTGTGCCGGTAGGCGCATGTGCCATAGTGATTTGTGTGTGATACTGAAATCGTGTATTTCACATCATGAAATAATTTAATTATTTTCATTGTTATTTCTTGATTATTTAATAATAATTAAAGTTTAAGTCTAAATACTTACTTAGGTATTTCTGCCGCTTATAATTGTAAAAAAAAACTGACTACAGATATAATAAAAATTAAGATTAAAAAATGTAACGTATCAAGCGTAGTAATAAATTAATTAAAGATGTTAGGCAAAAAGAGCATTTTTTTCCAATAAAAGCGACAGAAAGTTTATTGCGGATGAAACGCTGTAATCAATATCCGCAATTTTTCTAAGACTGATTCTGCCAAATAACTAACTAATTATGTTATAAGAATCAAATATTTTTCTTTACATAGCAATAAAAATTGAGAAAAACGATTTTCATTCATTTTGTTTTCTTTAGACCTGCAGAGTAATTATACCTTTGTCTCTAAATATCCGAGCTTCAACCACCATGTTTAATTATATTCATATAATTCCTGAGATTTAAGCAATCCGTTTTTCAATGAGTGTGTCATTAAGTCAATATCCGCAATTTTTCTAAGACTGATTCTGCCAAATAACTATCTAATTATGTTATTAGAAGCAAATATTTTTCTTTACATAGCAATAAAAATTGAGAAAAACGATTTTCATTCATTTTGTTTTCTTTAGACCTGCAGAGTAATTATACCTTTGTCTCTAAATATCCGAGCTTCAACCACCATGTTTAATTATAATTATTCATATAATTCCTGAGATTTAAGCAATCCGTTTTTCAATGAGTGTGTGTCATTAAGTCAATTAGAATCGCCACTTATTTCCATTAAAGAATCGCTTAAACTGTTTAGCCTTACCCCGTTGTATAGTAAAAATAGCGCTTAGCTCATTTAGCCTTCTTTTTAAAAAAGTGCACTTGTACACTACAGTCATTTGACTTGCCTCCGGCGGCAGTCGCTGTTGGTATTTGAACCAATTAGCCTTTCTCTCATTTTTAGCAGATTTGTCTTAAGCGACCTTTATTTCGAGACATAATAAACTAATTTTATCAGGGTAGGAACCAAAGTATGCGCCTTTATATCTTGAATATTTGATGGCAGTTGCGTTACAATATACCTGTTACTTTTTTTGTAGCGATTTTTTTTCTAAAAAATAAAACTTTAAACGGCTCTCCTGTAAAGTTCATAAAATGTCGGTTAAGTCAATTAGCCTTTCTACCGTCGATATGTAGCTCTTTTCATAACACCGCGTATAATATATGTCCGCGTCATCTTTTGCAAATTTTCAAATATAATAAAGTGAATCAAAACTTTAATTAACAAATCACAGATAATTTAAAATAGCAGAAAGTAAATAATTATAGAATCTCAATCGTGATGTGTATTGAAGAGAGATTGACTGTTTCAAGACTGTTTTTGTCAACAGACCAACTCTCAAATATAAGCATTATCATGAACTCTTTCCCAGTGTTTAATGTTTAAAAATGTTACACAACGACAACTCTAAAGTAATAAAAACTGCTAAAACTTAAACGCTGAAAAATTCTTCAATTACACAAGAGGATTCCCTGCTAGCAACTGTTCCGGAAAACAACTGTACATTTTTAAAACACACATTGAGTTACGAACAATATAAATATGAGTGTTTACTCAGCTAAAAGCTTCCGTTTGTTCTTTGATTATCCGCGGGTGCCAAAAATGTTCAATTAAAAATAATCGTCTTGCTTTCTAGTCTTTTTTGGAAGCTTAGAACAATCGTAGCCATTATAGTTCTGGAAATGTTATTTTGTTTTGCGTTAACACTTACTAGACAATCAGCAGTCTAGAGCTTTTTTATTGTTAATGATGCAAAACAAAAGGTCGTAAGTAAGATAAGAGTCGGTCATATTATATTTCCTGAAGTATATCAAGCAAAAGTAACCGTTATAATGACCGGACCAGATCCTGAATTCGATCGATTCATATTACATTATTTAGTACTGAATTAATACTATTTGGTACCTGCTGTAAAAAAATAGTACCTCTTCTATTTCAAGTTACGTATATTCAATCAGTCTGGTCCCGCCATTATAACGTTATAATGGCGCAACCAGGTCCTGAATTCGATCGATTCATATTGCATTCTTTAGTACTGAATTAATACTATTTGGTACCTGTTGTAAAAAATATGTACCTCTTCTATTTCAAAGTTATGTATATTCAATCAGTCTGGTCCCGCCATTATAACGTTATAATAGCGCAACCTTGTCCTGAATTCTGTCGATTTATTTTGCATTGTTTAGTACTGAGTTTGTACTATTTGGTCCCTGTTGTAAAAAAATAGTACCTCTTGTGTATTCAATCAGTCTGGTTATAATGGCGCAACCATGTCCGGAATTCTGTCGATTTATTTTTCATTGTTAAGTACTCAATTGGTACTATGAATCGATCGAATTCAGAATCTGGTCCCGCCATTATTTATAACGGTTACAAGCAAAGGAATTTCCATTAATATAGTTAGGTGTTTATTTTAGATGGTCTGTTGTGTGGTGATCGCCTGATCGCATTAAGACATTTGTCAGCACTCTAACTCTTCCTCTTCCTTCTCCGCTCCACGTCATGGTGCCATTAGAGTCAGTTGAGGGATTGAAGTGTCAATGACATTCATTTATTGAACTATAAGGATTCCGTAGTAAACTAGTAACCCTTATAGTTTCGCCATGTCCGTCGGTCTGCGCTGCCTAGCTGAGTGGCCATTGAATTTTTTTTCGGGTACCTCCTCAAGTAGTAAAGTGGGGACCAGGGGATAGTGTGGAATGTACTCGTAGTTAAATAGGTTTTTCAAAAATATTAAGTGTCCCAAAAAGTGTTTTTCTTAAGTCAATATCTTTTACATCACAAACCTTCCATTGATTTATAAAAAAACAACTCTGTGTTCTCAATTCAAACTTGTTATAACAAACTAAGGTTTGTAATCTGTTATAAAAGTATCCGGAGGCAATCTCAAGTTGTCGGCAGATTATTATATCAATATTAATGTCGCCAGGACTTTGTTTGATTTATCTCACTTCCTTATACTTTGACAAAATGTTGTATTTATTTTCCTGAATTTGGGAGTTTGTCTTTAGGTTGATAAGTAATTGTTGGTTTATAAATTACTTTAGACTTTAGATATCCTTTCTTGCAGAATGAATCAGAGTAGGTATAATAAATTAGTTTGAGTTTACTAAAATTGTAAAAAAAATCTAGCTGATCCTCGTGATTTTGTCAGCAGATTTAAGCGATTTTTGCGATTAAAACTTTGTCCTACGAAGTTGCAGAACATTCTCAAAATTGCGGGAATATACTCGGAAATTTCCGAGAGTTTTCATGTGAATTTAAGAACAAGTTCTCATTGAGAATGTTTCCATGACAACTTATAAAAATGTGTTATAAATAATTATTGTAAATCATAAATAAGTAAACAAGGCAGTAAATATAACTCATAAGGCATGTCTCTAGTATGGTCTTGGCTTGATTAGATTATTTGTTAAATTGAGATTCCCGAGAACATTATCTATGCAAGTGTCGCAACTAATGAAACTTCTCCTCGGTACAATGCTAGACCTACGTCCTTTTTCGTGTGTTAAACTACCTCAATACTAAAATTCAACATTTGTTCAGCGGTGTGAACGTTAAGAGGTAACATGCGGACATACAGACAGACAGCCAGTTATTTTTGCATTCATAATATTGAAGTCCTACGTAAATCATCGAATCTTAAACAAACGTTTTCCGGGGCTGTTTATGTATTTAATGTTGTATAATTTGTATATGTATCTATCTATTATATGTCGGAGACATGCTTCAGTTGGCGCAGACGTGTACGACATGTCGAGTCGTCGAACGTCTGAATAGTCTTATTTACAATAAGAATAGTCTTATTTGCAATGTTTACATTTAATTTGTTAAGAGTGATAAAATCTAGAAAACGATAAGCAATGTTTTGCTTGAGATGTTCTTTGCTTGGTCCATGCAGGTAGACATTAAACGTCATGTTGGGATCTACCCGCCTATGAAGGAGTAGTTTGTGAGCGCACGGTATAAAAGGTCACTAGCGCAGTGTTCAGGGATTCATTCTTGATTTAGAGTTGGAATAAAGCATTCCTGGGTTAAGTAAATGATGCATGGACGCAAGCTTATAACTCTTCAGTCATTTTCTATCGGTATAGTTTAAAGTGTCACGGGATACCGTAGGCATATTGCTGCAAGGTATACGGGTACGCGACCCCGGCCCCCGAGCTGGCGAGATGAGCGTCAATAGCATTGGTATGCTACTCATCTAGGAGATGAATAACTCCGAAATCAAATCCGGAACTGGTAATTCCGATAGGCGCAAGTAGGATGCAATCCGAAAAGCGGCAATTGCCTGCAATCAACCTGGTGGTCTCGCACGTATCGGCATGCCTTTCCTGCGAGCCAAGCTGGGAAGATCGAGAGGGTGGCGCAGGTCCTGGGCAACCCTGCGTCATCATATAGCGTCCCAGGCGATGCAGCGTCTGTGGAGAGGACACTTCACCCGCGTCCTTCTATGGCGCGGAAAACAACACGGGAAGTAACAGTCACCGGTTCTAAGCCTGCGCGCATGGGCGTAAGCGCAGGCGCCAGGGGTTATTTCCGACAGTGGGAGGGTCCATTGTAGGCTCACTGGTCAGTTACCGCCCGCTTCAACCTGGGCAGCCCCTAGGCAATTAGGTACTGATCCGCCCCGGCATCGTATGTTCCTCTAGGGTGTTGGGAACAGAGAGTTTGCTCTGCTCTGAAATCGATGCTGCGCTGCTTTTACACCCGCGACCAAGAAACAGCAACAAACCAAAAAACATAAAGCTTGCATCTCCATGCGCTTAGGTTCTTGGAATGTCCGAACTTTAAGGACAGGCCTCCCGGACAGCTCGGAGACTCTTGAATACGCACAAGAACCGCGTAAAACAGCTGTTGTAGATTTGGAATTGGCGCGACTCAAGATTTCTGTTGCAGCACTGCAGGAAACCAGACTTCCCGAAGAAGGCTCGCTTCGCGAGCAGAACTACACTTTCTTTTGGAAGGGTAAGGGCTCCGACGAACGTCGTGAGTACGGGGTGGGTTTTGCGGTTCGCAATGATCTCCTCAATGCAATAGAAACCCCTCGAGGCATATCAGAGCGCATCATGATCTTACGTCTAAACACCGATATTGGTTTCATCAGTCTAATTACCGCTTACGCACCTACACTTGCGTCTTCGGCTGAATCCAAAGATGACTTTTATGACAAACTGCATATCGCTGTCCGCAGTATACCGGCTGGGGATAGGATTTACGTTCTTGGAGACTTTAATGCGCGAGTGGGCCAGGATAACTCCTCCTGGCCTGAGTGTCTTGGAAGCCACGGAATTGGGAAACAGAACGAAAATGGTCAACGACTTCTAGAATTCTGCTCAAATTTTCTCCTTTGCGTTGCTAATACTTACTTTAGAGGCAAACCCCAGCGTAAAGTCTCCTGGAAGCACCCTCGGTCTGGTCACTGGCACCAGCTGGACTTGATTCTAACGAAGAGGTCGGATCTAAATCAAGTTATGCATGTCAGATCCTACCACAGTGCTCAATGTGACACGGATCACTCCTTGGTAGTGTGTAAGACAAAACTGTCTGCTAAAAAAATCCACTCATCGAAGTCCCCTGGCAAGATTAAACTGGACGTGTTAAAAACAAAAGACCTAGAGTTAGTGGATATATTTAACAACATAGTGCGACAACAGACTACTGGCTGGGATCCGAGCGTATCAGCGGAGGTAGAGTGGAGCTCCATGAAACATCTTTTCACGAGCACGGCTTCCGAAGTGTTTGGTACTGCTAGGAGCAAGGTTCCCGACTGGTTCTCTGATAATCTCCATCTTCTACAACCTTTGATCGACACAAAGCGAGAATCTGCTCTCCAATTTCACCAGCGTCCTAATGTAGTTACTCGTGCTGAGTTCTGCGATGCAAAAGCATCTTTACAGAGAACATGTCGTCAGCTCGCTAACGCCTACTGGACAGACCTTTGTAGAAGCATTCAGGATTGCGCTGCCGTGGGAAACTTACGCGGTGTCTATGCGGGAATAAAGATGGCTTTGGGTCCTGTTCAGAAGAAGTTGGCCCCACTGAAAGAGGTTGACGGCACAGTCATTACTGATAGTAGCCGTCAACTCAATAGGTGGGTGGAACATTACACTGACCTCTACTCTCGGCCATCTGACATCAGTCCTTTGGCGGTAAACCTAATACCTGCCTTGCCAGTACTAGCCGAACTTGACGAGTCGCCAACAATCGAGAGCCTTCGACAGGCGGTCTCGCAACTTAAGTGTGGTAAGAGTCCCGGGGCAGATGGAATTCTAGCGGAAGTCGTGAAACTTAAGTGCAACCTACCACTGCTCCATAATCTACTGTGTAAGTGCTGGAAAGAGGAGCTATTGCCACAGGACATGCGCGATGCAAATATCGTGACCTTGTACAAAGGAAAGGGCGACCGCGGCGATTGTAACTGCTACCGTGGAATATCCCTTTTAAGCATCGTCGGCAAACTTTTTGCAAAGGTTATCCTGACCAAGTTGCAAAGTCTTGCTGAGCGCGTGTATCCCGAGGCTCAATGCGGGTTCCGATCTCAGCGTTCCACAACGGACATGATTTTCACACTCCGCCAGCTTCAAGAGAAGTGTCGCGAGCAAAACACACCCCTGATGATTGCTTTCGTCGACCTCAACAAGGCCTTCGATACGGTCAGCAGGGAGGGGCTTTATCTTGCACTGGAAAAAATTGGATGTCCCCCAAAGCTACTCAAGCTAGTGAAGTCTTTTCACGAAGGTATGAAGGGCAGCGTCATCTTTAACTGCCAAAGTTCTGATGCGTTTGAAATGAGGAGAGGGGTCCGTCAAGGTTGTGTCTTAGCACCAACTCTTTTCGGAATATATTTCTCCCTGTTACTTAATGTTGCATTTGGCAACGCGCAACAGGGCGTTCACTTACATACAAGGGCAGATGGTAAGTTGTTTAATGTCAACCTTCTCAAATCTCGTCGCAACCGTGTAGACCTACTTATCGACAGTCTGCTCTTTGCAGATGACGCAGCCTTCGTAGCAAAAACACCTCAGGAGCTTCAAGCCATACTCGACAAATTCGCCTATGCCTGTGATCTGTTCTCCATGTCAATAAATATAAAGAAGACCGTAATCTTGGCGCAAGGTTACTCTTATCAGCCGACGATCCTGCTGGAAGGCGTGCCTTTGGAGGTGGTTGACAAATTCTGCTACCTAGGGTCAACCGTGTCAAGCAACCTCTCTATTGATAGAGAGGTCGATATCCGCATCGGCAGGGCGGCCACAACGTTCGGTAGGCTGCGTACAAGAGTGTGGAATAACAAACATCTGACTATAGCAACCAAGATGAATGTTTACCAATCTTGTGTTTTGAGCACACTCTTGTACGGAGCTGAAACCTGGACGTCGTACGCTGGTCAGGAACGTCGGCTTAATATCTTCCACATGCGCTGTCTTCGGAATATTCTCAACATTTCATGGAAGGACAGAGTTACTAACGAGAAAGTTCTTGAAGTTGCACAGCTGCCAAGTATTACGGCCCTGCTGAAACAGAGGCGTTTGCGGTGGCTTGGGCATGTGCAATGGATGGACTGTTCTCGTTTGCCGAGGCAAATCATGCTGAGTCAAGTGGCATTCCAAAAGCGTAACGTTGGGCGACCCATGCTTCGTTTCAAGGACTGCGTGAAGCGGGACATGGCTACATTTGGTATCGATTGCCGCACCTGGCAAGATCTCGCTGAGAACCGTGATGACTGGAGGCGTGCGATCACAAAAGGCCGAAAAATCCACGACGATGCGTGGTTTGAAGAATTAGCCAATAAGCGCAACAAGCGGCATGCTCGCCAGGGGGCTGCCATTGATTGCGCAACAACAACATTTGTGTGTCGCAAATGTGGACGCATGTGCCTTTCCCGAATTGGCTTATTTAGCCACGAAAAACGTTGTTTTTTACAAACAGACGCTGCTTGAATCATCTGCAAAGATGTACAAGGCCTGTAGTGTAGTTTAAAGTGTTGTCTTGTTTTATGTGTGGACTTGTTGTGATTATTTAAAGTTTGGAAAAAGTAAGACCGTCTGAGTTTCTTGCTGGTTCTTCTCATGACAGAGGTTTATCTTTTGCGAATCAGTGTAGTATAATAAAAGATCGTAATTTACCTTGTGTTTAATTATGTGCGTCCATGCATAGTATAAACCTTTGTAAGTAGGTACGATGAGTTTCTAGGAATTAAATATTCGCTCCCCTGTTCTCGGCTATCCCTCTGACATCAGAAAGCGGGATGTTGACTAATCGCCTACAATGAGTGTTGGTGGTAAATGTACCACACGTAAAGAGTGAGGTTTGAAATCATCGACAGTCGGTAAGGTTGAACTATCGTTTCTTTTTTATTTGGTGTAAGGTGTAAACCACTCGTATCTTTTGAAGCAAAGTCTGTTTCGAGACGTAATTTGAAATATCAAGTTAGTTTTTTTATGGAATTTCTATTGTTGCAATACGTGTGGGTAGGTATCTCACCCACTTCACAAAAAAAACAGTAATTTGAATAATTTCAAAGAATATCATGGCTCATACTTGTTACTTGTCTGACTTTTGAAATACTACCAGTTCTGAAATACGGGCAAATAACCCGTGGTTTTGTTTTGTGATCTACCAAAAATTGATTAGAGATTTCGTATGCCTGTTTTTTTAAAGTTTTCTATGCGTGTGAAATTTATGTTACAGAATGTTTCGTGATGATTTCGTTCGTGATGAATTGATGATACTGATGACTATATTCTGGCAATGAAACGAGCTCAGAATGTTTCAATTTCAAGAACAACACGTTCATAGTAGCCAGAAGTTCCGTTCATGACGACTATGCTGTTGCGATGAAACTACCACAATTTCTTGTGAAACGTCCAGGAAATGAAGGAGAATAAAGACTCCAGCTCTTCGGGAGTTGCTTTTGGAGCAACGGATGTACAAGGACAGGTTTCGTTCCAATTGTTTTAATGCAAAATTCGAAGCATTAATTTAAAGAAATAACAGTTTGACAATTCTATTTTTAGCGTGAAGTTTTTGTGTTTACAAAAACGTTTTAATCTTTGCGAGATTAACTTGGTTGTAGTAAAGTGAAGCCCATTATTATTTTAATACAAAGTTAAAAAGATACCAATACCCTAACCTCAACTTTTTATTTTTGTGATCAGGGTTAAGTTGAGAGCTCGCGTGCAAAATATCTCTGTCATAAAACTGATACCGTACAATTTGATGATTACAGTTCAACATGGTGAATTGGAGCGAGCTGCCGGCCTGCAAGTTATTGCTGTCATCATGTCCCGACGGCGTGCCAGAGGCTGATGACTGGTGTCGCTGCTGCCTACCGTGAACACGTGGTGCAGCGCGTGGTGTAGACACGTTGTCAATCCGGTGAGGAGTTCACATTTTGTTGAGCTATTTGAGCCCTGAGCTAATGTTGTTGAGTCATCGAGAGCTTCTACCCTTTCGATTCTATAGAGTTAAAACTTGAGCAAGAAATGCAACATTAAAACTAAATTAGACAGCGATAACGTAAGGTTACGCAAGTTTGTTAAAGACTTTATTAAAGTTTTATTAAACGCATTGAGATTTATTTTAACAATTTCTGATATAGGATGATGATGATGATGGTGATGATGGTGATGATGATGGTGATGATGATGATAATGATGATGATGATGGTGGTGATGATGATGGTCATGATGATGATGATGATGATGATGATGATGATGGTGGTGATGATGATGATGATGATGATGATGATGATGATGATGATGATGGTGGTGATGATGATGATGGTGGAGATGATGGTGATGATGATGATTATGATGATGATGATTATGATGATGATGATGGTGGTTATGATGATGATGGTAGTTATGATGAAGATGGTGGTTATGATGATGATGGTTGTTATGATGATGATGGTTGTTATGATCATGATGATGGTTATGATGTTGATGATGGTTATTATGATGATGATGGTGGTTATTGTGATGATGATGGTGGTTATGGTGGTTATGGTGATGATGATGATAATCATTTCTTATTATTTGGACCGTCAATAGTTTCAGTTTGACTACCTTGTTCAATTAAAATGGTGGGTACTAGAATTAGTCATTATAGTTTGCAATCGCATGGTTTGCAATTGTGGAATGAAACTATTTACATTTTTGTTGGGTTCAGTTTTCTCGGACTACATACACCATTTATCATTCGTAGTCGTAGGTGTAAAATCGGATCTATTTTTCCGTCTCAGTGCGGCCACGACTGTGAGTGGCGTGCGTTTGGTTTAATGGTGTAAGTGGTCAATGCGTTTTGATTGTCCGACAGCCATGGAGGTGGTTGTTAAGACTCTATTGCTCGGTGTAGCATCTGGAGTATTGTAACTGCTGTGAGTACTGCAACCCATTTGTTGTTTTTGTTGAAGTGAAGTGTTTCATTTTTACTATTGTAGAACTATGTCGGTTACTAGCTAGTAAAGTAGTAAGTACATAGACAGACTAGCTAGTCTGTTTCAAATGTTAATGAAGTTGATTTTAATTCCCTTAGTTGATTAAATGAGTACCTAAAGAAAATATGATACTGCATTACGGCATTTAATTTTCTATTAACTACTTTAAATGCGGAAAGGGTAATTGTTAAATTTAATGAGTTCTTATGTCATTTGAGCTTTCAATGGACTGAGAGCAAGTTCGATGGATTGAGCGTGATCTAATAATCGCATCGGAAGTTCCGGAGCATGTAAAAGGTGCACGTGGACTGCTTTTTATGTGCAGTATACTCTTTGCGAGGAGTAGCACTTACGCGGCTGAAATGGTTAACTTCTGATGGGTTATTGGATCCTAACAAGCCCATGGACAGAAATTAAATCAGGTGCATGGTTATGGTGTAACCTGGTTGAGTAACTTACGTTTTTGTTTGAGTCGAGGGATTGACTCTTTAGTTTAAATCATTTTGACTTTTAATTGGTAAAACTGAACTTGGTTTTCAAGAAATGTAACTGAGTGATATTTGATGACGTGATGATAGATGTGAATTTTTGGTATACCGTTACGTTCTGGGGGTAAAAATGTGCCGTGGTGTTAATTGCCTAAAGACTGGCATGATTTTTGACATTGTCTTGTCAAAATCCCAAACGTGATGACGAATGTTGTAAATCGTATGTTGGGCAAAGTAATAAGTTGGCTTCAGAGTATGCCCACAGTCTGGTGACTGTGGATGGTTTTCGTACAATCATGTGATGATTGTAGACAGTGTTCCTGCGTACCTAGCTGAGGTCGCGGATGAAGTGTGCCTACAGTATTATGGTGACTGTAGATGGTATTCCTGCGTACCTCGCTGAGGTCGTAGATGAAGTGTTCCTACAGTATTAATGGTCACTGTAGATGGTATTCCTGCGTACCTTGCTAAGGTCGTGGATGATGAGTTTGCCAACAATGTTGTTGAGAGTTATAGTGTTCTTGCAAACTTTACTTACTCAGGTCAGTCAGTTAAACTCAGGTCAGTCAGTGACCGCGCTGACGGTTATAGATGTCTCCGTGTACTTTACTCGGATAGCGGGTGTTTTGTGACATGTTGATGACTGTAGATTGTTTGTGTTTTTAGATTGTTTTTCTGTGTACATTGCTGAGGTCGTGGACGATGAGTTTCCTTACAGTATTTCTGATAACTGTTGGTGGTATACCTGCGTACCTTGCTAAACTAGTGGATGTGTATAGAGTCACATTGACGATTGTAAGATGTTCCTACGATCCTCTAACAGGTTATAAAAGAGGAGTGTGAAATGGTCGTGTGTAAAATTGTTTCCAATTTGATTTCGTAAAATTTAACAGTAGTCATTTCTATCCCATTATGTATTGAGGTCAGAATGGGTCGACCGTACCAGAGGCTTGATCGTAGCCGTAGCCCGTTGTGTCTGCCTGTGAGTAGTCCGTGGGTACGCGATGCGCGACAGGCTCTGGCGGAGGTCGCGTTTTAGAGACCGTAGTGTCATAGGGATGAATCGGCGATCCCTTGGGGATGCGCGTAGTGTGTGTGGTTATGTGATAACCAATAGGCCACGAATGACATTATGTTCCTCCGAAAGTTTTCTGTAATGTTTTACCTAAAATGTGGCTACGAAAGCCAGATGATACTTATTTGCTCTAGATTTGAAATTGGTGGTAATTCTTTGACCATAAGTGATCCTAAATTCAGTTGCAAAGATTAAAATTATTTTTCTTGAGTTGAGATGATTTTATGTAGACAGATAATTTGGTCAGGAGTGACCGAGTGGTAACAAAGACTACTGGTGTACGTGTTTGTTTCAAATACAAGCGAGGACGCTTGTCTTGTCAGCATGGCCGTGTCGGAGACATGCTTCAGTTGGCGCAGACGTGTACGACATGTCGAGTCGTCGAACGTCTGAATAGTCTTATTTACAATAAGAATAGTCTTATTTGCAATGTTTACATTTAATTTGTTAAGAGTGATAAAATCTAGAAAACGATAAGCAATGTTTTGCTTGAGATGTTCTTTGCTTGGTCCATGCAGGTAGACATTAAACGTCATGTTGGGATCTACCCGCCTATGAAGGAGTAGTTTGTGAGCGCACGGTATAAAAGGTCACTAGCGCAGTGTTCAGGGATTCATTCTTGATTTAGAGTTGGAATAAAGCATTCCTGGGTTAAGTAAATGATGCATGGACGCAAGCTTATAACTCTTCAGTCGTTTTCTATCGGTATAGTTTAAAGTGTTGTCTTGTTTTATGTGTGGACTTGTTGTGATTATTTAAAGTTTGGAAAAAGTAAGACCGTCTGAGTTTCTTGCTGGTTCTTCTCATGACAGAGGTTTATCTTTTGCGAATCAGTGTAGTATAATAAAAGATCGTAATTTACCTTGTGTTTAATTATGTGCGTCCATGCATAGTATAAGCCTTTGTAAGTAGGTACGATGAGTTTCTAGGAATTAAATATTCGCCTCCCCTGTTCTCGGCTGTCCCTCTGACATATATTTATCGTCACTTGGTACCCACACCACAAGCCTTTTGAGCTTACCGTGGGATAAAGTCAATTTGTGTAAGATATCCCAGGCCAATTAATTATTTAAAGTGAGTAGGTATGGATTTTAGATGCTCTCAGTGGTATTAAATTTAGGTGTGTTTTGTCCTTTCTAACTACATACAATGGGTTTCGTTCTGAAAAACTTTTTATATCCACTGCCATTTTCTATCAATGCGTCGCTCCCCAACGACAGGGATTTCACTTTAACTTTATGGTTTGAGAGGAAGTTCCTCTTACAAACGTTCAGGCTACGTAATTAATGATTTTTGGCATGGGAAAGTCGAGGTCATAGTATTCCCTCACGATAATCGCCAAATAAAAAAAAATTGACTCCAAACGATTTCTCCAACATCCCAAAGGCACCATCTCGGAGTTATAAAAACTCAATAATTATCGGGAGATATTCAGTAATATAGTAAAAAAATAGTTTTAATTCAGAACCTTCTCCTTTATGAACTCGGTTTGAAAGTAGTTTCTTCATAAGTAACCCTTAAGGAAATACATGCATTGCTGATCGTAGACCTTTGAACCGAACCGATAGGCTCCTAATTTAAAAAACCCTACACTGAAGTCCATTGAGAAAACCTCAGCTGAGTGGCTCGGAGGGTAAAGGATACATTTAAGTACTTATTTACTTATACAAAGAAAACAATGACGACACATTATAACCGACTTAAAAGCATGACAACCGACCGTGTTTTTTGTGTCACTTCACATAATCCATTGCTGGACGTAGGCCTGGAGGTAAATGCCCATAATCGCCACGCTGGGCAAGCGGATTGGCGATCACAGTAATGTGTCCACTATGATCGCGCCCCCCTCGCGCGTGCCGCCGCCTGTTGCGAAGTCACGTCGGCGTAACTACGCTGACGTCGCCGGTCAGCCTGTCGCCGCTAACCGGGCCACCTTGCCTCCTGAGGGAACGGGTCCCAATAAGGGCAAGGCCTCCGGCATCTTTGTGGACAAGGAGGGTTTCACCGTGGTGAAACGGAAGAGCAGGGCGCGCAGGGCGCCTCGAAAGACACCGCCGAGACGGTTAATTCTGGTCTTCCGGTTGCAACACCGAGTAGGGCGCTCTACGTGTCGCGCCTGCATTACTCCGCCGTGCCCAACGATGTGGTGGAGTACGTCCGCCGGAAGACGGGCTACTCGCTGAGGGTGCAGCAGCTGCGGTCGCGCCACTACGTGCACTTCAGCTCGTTCGTGGTGCGCGTGCCGCGCCCGCTGCAGGACACCATCGCGAGTGCTGACTTCTGGCCGAAGGGCGTCGTGTTTCGGCAGTTCCGAGGCAATCTGCCGAATTCTACGCCGGATCAGACGATGCAACGGGGCCACGTCGTTACGTCGCCTAAATCTAACTAGTTTTAAGTTGTTTTTATATTTTTGTATTTTTGTAGTTCACAGTGCCTTAGTGCTATAACTGTAATGCTGTGTAACTTATTTGAATAATAAATAAATAAATAAATAAATGATGACGCTGCTGCCTATCATCAATCTTTTATCAAAGAATGGAGTTGTCACCACACGGCCAATTTCTTGTGTGAATAATATTATTTCCAAGTAACACTCTGAATTATGCAATTGATAGCACTCTATCATGAAAGGAAACTTTTGTACTACCCCTCGACTTTGCCATACCTACCAAAATTAATCAGCCAAACTATTAACTGTACCCCATTTTTCACCAAGTCATTCTTTGCTCATAACAATTTGCAAGGTTAGGTTGCAAATTATGCTCCAGCTTATTGCTTTTTTTATTGACTTTCACAAAAGACTATGGCCACGCGAAGTTAGTATTATCAAGTTAACACAGATCACTTCAAAAAAACATTGAGCAAATTGCCTGGTCACGACATTGGTCTAAGGTGGGGCGGAAAACCATACGTGTGAGAGAGAGTTCAAAAATCGGCCTCTTGCTCAAACATGGATTGGCTTGCTCCAATATGAATTCGCTCGCCGACGTCGCTGGTCACGCAAATTGTAGAACATTCTCATAATTTCCGTAAATTACCAAAAGCTTATTATAAATTCTCACGAAAGTTTCTATTGAGGAAATAGCCTTTTGGATTAGGGTTTATTCAGATTGTTGGCCTACTTGGTAATGACCCTGCCTACGAAGCTGGTGGTTCCGGTGGTTTCATCATTTGTGTATTTATTTATCAAAAATATTTGTTCCCTGGTCATGGCTGTCTAGTTATTATTTAAGTATCTATTATATATATTGTCGCTTGATATCCACATCACAAGCCCTAATTAAGCCTACCGTAGGACCAGGTTGATTTGTGTAAGATGTCTCATAATATTAGTTAATTAATTATTATTTTTATTTATCTATCTATTGTACATGTCGTCACTCACAGCACAAGCTTTATTCATGGGCTCGCCGGAAGATCAGCGTTGGCTTTCGGGTCGACATTATGCTGAGGCGAGTCCATTATGCCTAGCACATGATTGGCGCGACAGTATCTCGCCGCGAGATAGTCCACCCGTCCCTCTTTTGTTAATATAGCTAGTGAAGGACGGGACATCTATCTCGCGGCGACATACTGTCGCACCAATCATGTGCTAAGCCTGCATTTCGTAGTATAATATTAGGGCCTACGCTAGCTTACGCGGATTACCCGCAACGGACGCCCGCCTCAAAGAAATTGTATAGACACCGCTAACTGGCGCGGGCGCGTGCGACGGACGTTAATCCGCGCGGCGGGTTGCGGGTGTCCGCTCCGTGCGCACGCGGTGGGCACTCCGGAGCTGACTTGTTTCTTGAATTCAGCGCTAAGTTAGACGTGTGCCCGTCGCGGACTCGCTGGCCCGCGGCGGGTGTCCGGAGCGGGACCCGCGAGCGTGCGCACGCGACGGGCGTCCGCGTAAGTTAGCGTAGGCCCTTAAGTGCTGAATCTGTCTGTTTTGTCTTGTCCTGTCATGCTTGTTATATTTGCCACGAATAAATTATTTGTATTTGTATTCAGCTTTCTGTGGGACTCGGTTGATTGGTGCACTATTGCCCCTGGATTTTACTTATTTATTTATTGAACGCGTCGCTGTTTGCGGCCTTGTGATGCCGCATCTGTTGTTAGTCTGTCTGTGTTGATATTTCAAGGTACGAATACTCTACACGAAGGTGCAGCGTGGATTATTAATCTAGACGTACTTAAAACCCAAGTAAGCCAAAAAGACCAAATGTGGAATCTTGAAACATGTTGGCACATTGTACAGTACCAGGCTATAATGTTTGCACATGGGTCACTGAAAAGCGACTCGGCTTATAGAGCGTTGTCCCTGTCGAGCTTATGTGACGTTTATGCAATATTAGTTGTCTCTTTCTAAAGACCGATGTGCAAATTTTATCGCCTAATACTGTACAGCAGGCTTAGCACATGATTGGTGCAACAGTATGTCGCCGCGAGATAGATCTCCCGTCCTTCACTAGCTATATTAACAAAAGAGGGACGCATAGACTATCTCGCGGCGAGATACTGTCGCGCCAATCATATGCTAAGCATACTGAACTGATGTAGTGCAAAATCCTTTCTCTTCGGCATTTCACGGAAACGCCCGAATTAATCTCCCTGTCTCAATTAGCTTCAGTGCAATATATACTGAAGTTCATTGTGACAGCAATATGAATTCGGATGTTTCCAAGAAAAGCAGAAGAGAAAAGATTTTGCACTACATCTGTACGTGCATAGGTATGTACTAGTAGCGTCACGATTTGAGTGTGACACCCCATAATTACATCGACATAGTCCCTGAGTGGTCTAGTCTCCCCGTAACATGTCTGGCGTACCCTGAAATGTGATTTGGTCTGTTTAATTATGGCTTAGTAGCATTACCACCCCTTTGAGATAAACCCACCCAGTGCTTTTAAAGTAAATTAATCACGCGAGCTAAAACACGTGATTCGTCATTTGTCACTGAAATCAGCCGACAATGTTCCAAATAAATCCCGGGCAAATTCCGGAATGCCCCATTATCGTGACTTGTCAGTCAACGGTTCTTTTAAACTTAATCAAAGAGAAATAAGGGAATCAAGATTGTTAGGATGAAGCCAATCTAGGGTGAAGCATACCACAAGAATATCCCTAACGAAATGTTTATACTGGAAAAGCTGGAAAGCCATATTGGGCGTGGCCAGGGACCGGAACTGTTATTTTTTCCATACAAAATTAACGTTTTTTTTTTGTTCTTCCGTATATAAATTAATGGAGTCATTTTAAAATATAATATAATAAATAACATAAAATATTGAGCAGGACACAAAGAGCATAAATCATTTTAAAATATTGGGCTATTTCGACGTTTTTGTAAAATACCGGTTCCGGTTCCTGGGCGTGGCAATATTTCTCGACTTGGCAAACACATTAACAATATTTTCTTGAGCTGTACGGATTTTATAAATATTAAATAGATGTCATATATTATTCAAACAAAATATTAACTGGAACGGACTATTGCAGCTTTCTGACGGGAGATGCGCAGGACGTCCGTCCGCTCTATGGGTGGACGATATTCGAAAGTGTGTAAGTCACTTTTTAATGAGGATAGCACAGGACTGGGACCAGTGGCGTATAGGAAGAGAGGCCTATACTCAGCAGTGGGCGATAAACGACTGAAATAATGATGCTGATGATGAGATGTCAGTTATCAAAGAAAGAAGAGCTACCCACGTCAATGGTAAGATTTGAAGACGTTCTCAGCTTTCGCTGCTGATGCCTATATTCTATGGTAGGAAAGTAGGGATTAAGCACTTGCCATAGTATTTTCTTACCGCCACACATATAATAACGGGTGGGTGTCCCAAAAATAACGCAAGATTTGAAATCAATGATATAAACTTATTTCTTGTTTGATTTTTTGATTTAATCATAAAATACAAATAATAGGGTTTAGTATGGTAAAGAACGCACTTTACTTTTGCTTAAATGTTCTATGAAATTTGCATAAATATGGCTGAATTTCGTTGTTGCAGTGTGGAATCTTCTCCTTCAAACGATGGGTGATCGACAGCTTGCTGATATAGAACTTTGACTATAAATAAATAGCCCAATAAAAACAAATCAATTAAGTGAAATCGCAATATTTGGGATTCACTGAAATTAAGGGAAAACGGCCAGAAAATGGAGATTAAACAGTTTATTGTCTAGGTCACTAGGGCTGCGTAATAGAAGATTGATGATGAGTAGCAACATCATCATAGTGGATAGTTGGACACACTACTGCAATCGCTAACACGCTTGCCCCACGTGGCGAATATGGGCATTTACCTCATAATGCGTCCATATGCAATACAGGAATGCATGGATGAAAGAAGAGGCATGACAGTGGACTGATAGAGGCTAATGAAGTGATAATATAGTATTTTTCATCACACTTGCTGTCTAAGCGCGCCATTGCTTGCATGCGTAGCGGAAGTAATAGAAATTTCTGTACGTCATAAAGTAATATGTCTTAAAACTTATTTTTTTGTCCGCAAGTGTTATGAAAAACATTGTATACATCACGGTCGGTAAGCGGAATACTAACTCGAGTTATTAAAAGCCCTCTGCCTACGGCGTCGGGTTTCTAACACTGTCGTTAGTAATTCCGTACTTACATCTCTTGATGCACAAAGTAATGTTAACACAATTGATTGTAAAGGTCTACTAAAATGTATTTCTCCCTGTCTTGATTGACACATCCTATTTGCGAGTCTTTGTAGTGGTGAGCGGCGTTAACATTGAACGGGTTTTTTTTAATCGATTTGTTTACAGAGAAACAAACAGACGAAATGGTCAAGAATTACTACTTTTTTTATACAAATAATTACACAGTCTTGCAGAGAATACTTTTGGCAAACTAAAAACTACATTACTTCTAATAAAGTTATTTTCTCCTACCCGATTTGTCAGCGTCCGTAGTGTATTTAATAGTCTTGCCTACGAAGCTGGAAGTTCCGGGTTCGAATCTCGGCGAGGATATTTATTTGTTGTTTTATTAATATTTCGTAGGTGGACTAAATCATATGACAAAAAAAAACCGTTACTAAGTACTCTTAGATACCTCGTATGACAGTATTTAAATATCGCATCAGAACTATGGTACAAACTTTATTACAAGTAGGTATTTGTTACTTAGTGAGTTTTAGATGTCACCCGATTTTTTTATAATATAAATTATATGTTTTCTCAGTACCCACAGCACAAGCCTTACGAGTAAGTGAGCTTATCGTGGCACTTGGTCGATTTGTGTAAGTTTATCCCATGTTAAATTATAATTAAAATGTGTATAATAAACTAATATTATGTTTATTTTGAGAAGCGGTGGTGGCTCAGTGGTTTAGACGTTTGACTTTCACTCTGGAGGTCGTGGGTTCAAATCCTGGACGTACCAATGAGTTTTTCCGAAACTTATGTACGGAACATCAGATGATATTTACGAGTTTTCGATGAAGGAAAACATCGCGAGGAAACCTGCATACATCCGCGAAGAAATTCAAAGTTGTATGTGATAAGTTCCCAACCCGCTTAGGGCCAGCGTGGGGACTATAGCCCAATCCCTCTCATATATGAGAGGAGGCCTGTGCCCAGCAGTGGGACATTATATAGGCTGAAATATTATATATTATGTTTTTATACACATTTTAATCCCTCTTACACATTTTCTTTCAACGTTCTCATAGAATAATCTAAATAGCAGCTTCTTATGAAATTCCACAAAAATATGAGAAAAATTTGCTATTTTCACAGCTTGAACATTGCTCATTTTAAGGTACGTCTCAAGTTATCCCTGAGAGGTTTTACTTCAGTGATTTTATTCATTTATAATCCTTCTCCATGGAATATTGATACGGATATTGAAATAACGAAACCTTCAAAAGAATTATTATGAATATTATGATTAAACCAAGCAGCTACCGCGAGTACCGCAACTCACGTTCGAAGTATTGCCACAGAATAACTAATAAATAAATAAGTATAAAATATCTTGGGACATCTAACACAAATCGACCTAGTCCCATGGTAAACTCAATTAAGGCTTGTGATGTGGGTACTAGGCGACGATATATATAATAGATAGATACATATAAATACATAAATAGATAGACAGCCATGACCAAAGAACAAATATTTGTGATAAATAAATACACAAACAATGCCCTAGCCGGGATTCGAACCCGGAACCTCCAGCTTCGTAGGCACGGTCACTACCATCTAGGCTACGGAGGCTAACTAATATTACTACAGTATCCGTACCATGACTTTGCAAGTATCGGTAACGTTGGGTTTTACTCGATACGTAAAGCAGGCCATCGCGCTCGCTCCAAGATGTCAGAGCGAGCGCGATAGAATGCATTACGTATCAAGTAAAACTTAACGCATCCTTAACTTTACAACTCATAGTACGGCTCCTGGTACAGAAGACCAATGTATTTATTCACAAAACTATTTCAGAGGAAAAATATACCTACCTTCAGTAAAGCGGCGATTCAGATACTTCTTCGTAAAACAATATTGTAGTTAAAGACGTGGTGTTGTGAATGATGTCTGTCCTTTCTCGCCCGAGGCAGCGAGATATGTAAAGGTATTAAACCTTTACAGTCTATTTCACATGACGAAGGGGGCTGGCATGATATTGAATTCAACTTTAGAATGCTTGCGGTCTCTGTCATGTAGAAGAATCTAGATAGGGTGATCAGTTGAAGGTGGACAGGCTTCATGTTAAGAGCTATAATTGTATTAAATTGAATTAAGACGTGCCGAATCGATTGTATCCTTCAAAAGATTACTTAAGAAACACTATCAGTCACTTCCTTAGTTTTGAATTCTTTATTTATTTTCTCCTTTCATTCCAATTGACTTAAACTAATTATTTCTCATAGTTTCACTATGTGATGTATCTGTATTTTTATAATATGTGTATGTTTTTCTGTGTGTACCTATTTATATATATATTATTATATACATAGAAATACATGTACAAATACATCGTCCATTAAATACAAAAGCGACACAACTCAAAAACCGTCAAAAATGTTTTTATTGCAAAAACGACATTATAAGCACTGATATTTTACGTGGCACTAAGACACCTGTCGATTTGACGTTAGAAAGTATCAAAATTATGCAGGTGCCCTTTTTGCACTATCCCTCTTTCGAGACTAACTTCAGTGCTAAACTGCCATTTTGTCAGTTGCGACTCGACCGTTGACCAAAACGAACGACATTTTTGTGAAAAAGTGCCATAAAACGAAAACATAAGTGATTACGTTAAGAAATATGTAAGCAAAAGTGCCATATTTGTAGATGTGGCCGTTTTGAATAAAATAAATACGTATATATTATGTTTCTTTTATATAAAAAGGAGTCGCAAAACGGAATGTGGCAGTTTTAATTTCAAAATATCCTCTTAAATTTAATTTTTCATTAATCAAAACTGCCGTATTAGGATTTGCAACCTTTTTGAATTAAAAATATATTCAAATGCATCAATCACAAGAGCCATATTTATACATGATGCTGTTTTTAATAAAGTAAATATGTATGGTTTAGATTTCTTTATAAACAAAGGAGCCGCAATACGGAATGGCAGTTAAGATTCTAAAATGTACACTTCATAGTACGTTTCAAAAAACATTGTTGCATTTACAACCGTTTTTGATTCAGTATAATATTAAAATCCATAAATGTACCAGATTGAATAATTGTGTTTCTTTTGCATGAAATCTTAAAAAATACAATACATCTTATAAAAACAGTAGGTAATTGTAAAACGTGGTACTTTATAATGTGTTCGTTTTACTTAAAAGTATATTAAAGATTGTGTGGAAAGGATGACTATGAATGTTGTGGACCTATAATCACGAAGAAACAATAATGGCATAAACCTCAGATTATTAAGTAGGTATTTGTCATACTTTCCTGTATATTATTTGTATACAATACAAGTAAAAACAAACATAGATATAACCCCGTTGTATGTTTTACTGAATCTAAAAACTTACTTTTTCACTTTTGGCAATGCCAACATAGGGATGATGACTGTATTTAAAATAAATTATTAGACATTATGCACTGCATCATACACGAATAAGTTATTACTAATACATAGACTGCAGTTTAATTATTGTGCAGAACTTTTATTTAATATAAGTGTAGTATACCAACGTGACGTCACTTTTGTATATTTCATGTAAATCTTTCAAAAATCGAAAAAAATGTTGATTTGACTTGACAGTCATCATGTCTATTACTTCACTACATAGGTAGTACCTACTCAAGTACTAGCGAGAAACTGTCATGAGGTCTAGAAAAAAAAATGTTACTTTATTACTAATCATAAGTAAATTTTTACGAAAGACTTATTATCGCAGCAATTAAATATTGAAAGATATACTTTTGTGTCGGCAAAAATTAAGTTCTTGCATCAATTCTAATGAAAAAACTAGTAAACCGTCAAAACATATCAATTTGGATCATTTAGTATGGGATCATAGTAACCACCCCACAAATACGATACACATAGAAAAAACAAATAACTGAAAATGTACTTAACCGATTTTTATTATTTACATGCTTTTAGGTGGGCTAGTTCCGGTTTGTAGTAAAAAATAAGTGGTATCAAAGTAATTCCATTCTCAACAATTTAACTTTGATCGCGTTGTATTTATTTTATATTTATTAACTAAAGTTACCACATTTTTTTATATAGCAGGTTGATTCTTGAGGTAAACCGATAATTATATCTGAATTTTAAGTTAGTACGTCCGTTAAATTCATAAAAATTTGTAACCAAAGTTAAAATTAATCAAAGTAACCCCGGTTTACGGTACCTAAAAACATGTTCTGACAATATGTAAGTAAAGAAATAGTAAGAAAAAGTTTTGTCTGGTTCAGTTTTGTTAAAAACCAGTACTTCTTTGTTTAAGATATGATTTTATGTATGCTTTAAATGAAATAAATGCTTATTTTTTTGTATTTGTGGCCTTTGATGGATTTTTTTTTATCAGAGTTCATGTTAAATTTTTATGCAAAACGGACGTATACGCTCATAAAAGCTTGCACAGCAAATATTACTTCCTAATAACCAAACACATCAAAAGAGGGTTAAAATGCCTACAAATTGATATATAACACATATAATATTAATGCTGTAAAAACTTTTTGTGAACAAAAAACGATTACAAAATCTTTAAACAGCTCCCCTGTAAAAAGTAAATTTTTGACTTGTGTCGCTTTTGTATTTAATGGACGACATGTGTGTATTTGTATTTTGTGTTTATTTTTACATTCCTTAGCCATCAGACCATTTTTCTCAGTTTTGCACCACCTACTATCAACTTTTACTTTCTTATCTCCTCTACCCAAAGATTGTCTGGAAGAGATCGCTCTTTAGCGATAAGACCGCCTTTTGTTTACCTCTTTCAAACATGTACTTTTATTATTTGTTTTGTATTTGTCTTTGAGGTGCAATAAAGAGTTATTGTATTGTATTGTATTGTATTGTATTGCTATAATATAGAAAAGAAAAGATTAATATAAAACTACTATCGAGGAAGCGGAATTGATTCTGTTCTCTGAGACCTCCATAGTACAGTAAAGAAAATAGGCTCACGTACCATTTCAGACTTTGTCACAATGACAATCAATATAAAAGTTAATAGGATCCTCATATCGTTGTCACGATGATAAAGTGCGAAATGGTACATAAATCAATTTCTTTGTACAAGCCCGATGGGACGTCATCAGCCTCTCTCAGTCCACTGCTGGACTACAGGTTTCTCCTATTAACTATGCATATATGACGAATGCCCGTAATCGCCACACTGGGCAAGCGGGTTGGCGATTGCAGTGCTGTGACGATGTTGCTGCCTATCATCTCATCAATCTTCTATTCTTTGACTATAAAGGAATATTCATTGACACTTCTATGCATACATTGGTACATTGTACACAATACAATACTTTAAATAATAGGTAACAAGTTGTACGTAGGTGATCAGTGTAGCCAGTAGGTACATATTAGGCGAGTGAGAAAGGTAAGCAAAATTTAACTTTGTAACCAGTCTAATTTTATTATATTATATTTGTATTTCGTATGTCGGGTCGGTCGTAAAGTGACTGCAGTAAGAATACATTTGTTACCACCCCAACTCTTCCCGCGGGTGTCGTAAGAGCCGACTCACGGATTAAAGTGTTACTGACCATTCTAGATTAAAGATTGATGATGGGCAGCAGCGTCATGATGTAGGGGTCGGAAATATGGGGCAAAACTTAAACAAAATTGTAAAATTGACATTTTGGAACACTTTAGCCAATAAAGATACGAATATTATTGAAAAATCTGTATCCAATTTAATTCCCTATCTCGGAATCTTCAACTTACAATGTGTGGGTGTGTAGATATAATATGTATTTGCTATGTCAAGTCCACTTGACAAGTTTTGTTAGTGTTTTGCACCCATAGTTCCGAACCCTATGACACATTACTGCGATCGCCAATCCGCTTGCCCATCGTGGCGATTATGGGCATTTTCGTCTAAACGCAGGATAGGCCTACGTCCAGCAGTGGACTAATATAGGCTGATAATGTATGTACGTGTGTAAGTATGTATGTAACCAGGTTGATATCTACTCTATGTAGAGGAAGGTTTACAATTGGACAAATTATTTTTATTTATGTAGGTATGTTTCCCGATTAGGTACCTACACGAACGCTTGGGCCGATTTGGAAAGTTATTTTTAGTTCGAAAGGTTATACCCAAAGGGAAATCGTAAGTAAGTAGATGTAATCAAAATTATTTCACATTTTTATTTTTGAAGGTGGTTTTATTTCTAGTTAATAAATATTTTATTGAAAGTCTCAGTTTTCTTTGTTACAGTAAACATTGTGTAGGTGTGTATTTCTTATAAAGTTTGACAGGTGTGTAACGACCACGTTCGAAAGTTAAGGGTTTTTAGGAAGTCGTAACATTTTGATACTTATTTGTCAAGTAACGCCTGCGTTGAGCTTTCTGTTCATATATAAAAATATAGAAAATAAGTTTAGGTAGGTAAATTATAAATATTGGATATCATATACCAAAGAAAAACCGACCAAGATCACAAACGTCCGAGGTGGGAATCGAACCTACGTGCTCAGCTTTCGCGGCTGATGCCTACACAGCTCGGCCTCTCAGTCTTAGCAACCAGTCAATTTATACAGTATTAACCCCTGGAGTGCCTAGTGACAGATCTGTCGCAAGCCATTTGGACTATAATATAAAATAATTATATTTATATTCCGCAGTGTTTGAAGACGAAAGTCTTTAATCAGTGTGTGTTGCCAGTGATGACATACGGTACTGAAACGTGGCCGCTTACAATGGGCCACATAAGAAGGCTCAAAGTCACCCAAAGGGCAATGGAGAGGGCTATGCTAGGAGTCTCTCTGCATGATTGGATTAAGGGTCTCACCAAACCAATCGATGCGGAGTCGGCTTTCGCCGAGTGTTTTACACCACACTATTCGCATTTAGCCGATCGACCGTCTCCGTGATTGAACACCTGCGTTAAGCAGTCTCAACCTCCTTACGGCCGTAGAAACGCTCGATCGGCTGCGATTTGCTACCGCAACAGTTGTAAAGCGGCGGTCGGCTCTCCCGTGCTCCGTCCTGCCGTCGAGACGTCAGACAGCACGCGTACAGCCGCCGAGTCCGACGAACAGATAGATAGGACAGCGGGTGATCGGCAATCGTAAATCTCATTTTTGGAGACTAGTTGTTAGTAACTAGTTTGAAATTGAACAGACGTGTATGATTACGACAGTATTACTTCGTGTTGTCAGATCTATTGCAGATTTTAATGTGGGTAATAATTCAAATGAATAAATCAACAACGCATCATCAAAATCACAAACGCATCAGTAGCTACTTCGGCCGTCATCGGCTCTTTTCGGCCGTCGTCAGCTATGTTCGGCCGTCGAAGACGCTGAACGGCTTCCGCCAGCTCTGACCGGTTCTTATCGTAGGTACTCGGCCGTGATCGGAGCCGTTCAACTCTTTCCGGCACCGTACGGCGGTATTAGGAGATTTAGGAATGCGAACGTGTGCGTTAGGCTGCAAACGGGGTCGTACGAATGCGAGCAGCATGGATGCGGGTGGCACAGGACCGGTCATTGCGGCAATCTTTAGGGGAGGCCTATGTTCAGCAGTGGACGTCTTTCGGCTGATATTATGATGATGATGATGATAAAATAATTAATCAACAAGCAAATTTGTGACAGCGGCGTTCCAGGGTTTAAGTAGTGTGACTACTGGGGAAAAAATAAAAGTACAAGTTTGTAATATTTTCTTCGGTTACCGCGAGGATTACACATGAAATAAAACTATGAAAACGGATAAACTCGCTTATATTAACTAATTTGAACTTCATTCCGACGTTTCGAACACTTTACAGGGTTCGTGGTCTGCGGATGACTGACAATGGAGAAAATTTGATAGATCTACCTCCATCAAAATAAGAAAGATAAGTACAAAACTACCCACCAAAGAAAAATATACTAAACCACAGACAATACATTTAAAGGGTAGATGTACATACTAAATTTGCAAATTAAGCTAGTTATTCATTACAAGTATTTTCAGAATGAAGACAAGAGACAAAATAAATAATCTACGCCTTTTCTATCCCTACGCCGCTGCCTGAGAAGTATTTTCTTCCTTTGTATGATTGTATTGTTAGGAAGGTATCCCAAAATTGGGACCAGCAAGAAACTCAGCGGGACAACTCTTTTCAAAAAACATTTGTACATCTTAAGATCATCATGCATTAAACCGAAACATACAATTTTGATTCATAAGGAATTTTTAATTAATTTTATTTCATTTTGACTTGTGTTTTCACAATTACTTTAGTTTGGTAACTTTAACTTTCTGTACATCACAAAATAAATCATAATTGAATAAAATGTATTACCTAGCTTATAAATCATTTTAATGAGGTCCAAATGTACAAAATCTCTAAGGCAATAAATAAAACACGAAATTACCTCCCGATGGGACGTTCTGTCATTTTTGCGTAATATTATTAATCATATTTATTAGACACGGCCGTGTGGTGACGGCAGTAAGAACACATTATGTCACCACCCCAACTCCTCCTGCGGGTGTCGTAAAAGTCGACTAAGAGATTGAAGTGTTACTGACCATTATTTGATAAAAGATTGATGATGGGCAGCAGCGTCATTAGTCCATAAAAATGGACAAATTACTGCGATCGCCAATCCGCTTGCCCAGTGTGGTGATTATGGGCATTTACCTCTTAATGCGTCTATATGCATAG
>JALPQI010011304.1:0-45888 GCA_025490895.1 Thaumatotibia leucotreta | reverse complement strand
GGTTGAAATTGAAATTCATTACCGTGATGCATTGAAGAGACATCTCTTTGACATTTGTCAACTAAAATTCAGGACCGTTTTTGAAAGGCAATGTAGTATGGCGTGCGGCTTCCATGTTTTATTTGTTCGTAGCTCGGCCTAGATCGGGAACCGCTGTCAATATGTATTATGTAATGTATCTGGGCATCTCTCCGAGCGTTTCAACCACCGTGACTTCGATGGCAGCCTTATCACACGAATCCCATGAGAAATGCAAGAACTTTTGGATATATTGGCAGACGTAGTTGACAACTACCAACATATCCAAAAAATGTATGAGATACCTACGGAAATCGGGTAATAATGCTGCCAACGAAGTCACGGCGGCGGCGGTTGAAACGTTCGGAGAAATGCCCATCTATATCGCTTCGATAAACTTTTTTCGGTGGCACACTGTTTCATAGACAGAAGTTTCATAGAATTTCGTTTCACAGAAATTTGTTCATATATTATTTGGATCATATACTTTCTGTTCCAATATTATTGTTTCATAGACTATTCAATTGCTTAAAACATATTTCACAGACATTCAGTTCCATGTATATTGCTATCAAACTTTTTTACTTTACAAAGTAACCAAACACTAGAATTACATTTCATGTATTTTTGTTTTGTAGGCACTTATTTCATAGATTGTTGTTTTATAGTTACTAGTTTATATAATATTTAGTTCCACTATTTACTTTATTGCATAGTGATATTCTTACCTAATGAGTCATATTTCATGTAAGTATTTTGTTTCTTATGCACTGATTCGCCCTCCCTCTAAAAAAACCAAACTGCTACCAGAAAAAGTAGGTAGATTGTAGGCAAAGTAGGTTAGGTAGGGTAGGTTAGGTTAGTTAGCTTTTCAATCTGTTCTAGCCTCGAAACCTAACCAATCCAAGTAATAAATCAGGGTAAAACCGACTTGGATTGGTTAGGTTTCGAGCGTAGTTTCCCGGATAAATAAAATACCTTCTTACTTTTAATTAATTGTTTACGTATCGTCATCCTTGCGAAACCAAAATAAGGGGGGGACGGGGGGGCGAAGCCCCCCACAAAGGGGGCTCGGGGGGCGGAGCCCCCCGCATTAAAAAACAACAAATTTGTGCCTCCCCTGCTCTAACCTGGATAGGTTCGTTAGGTACCTTTTATCCCTTAGAGCAGAAATAGAAGCCCCGCGCAGCGGGGCGTCGTCGACCGGTTCCAAGGTCTAAATCGCTTACTAAAATTCTTTAGACAAAGGTATTTCTTTTGTATTTGTATAATGGTGTGTAATGATAATTCTTTAGTTTAATTACGACTGAATAAAAAATATTAAGTTTGATGCAATGACAAACAACATTCTATGAATATTCAGTTTTTGAAACAACTGTTCTAGACAAAAAATACTATACGAATTAATAATATTTGATTGAATATGCTATGAAATGAAATTCGAAGAACTACATATCTGAACAATAAAAAATATACAAAACCAGATTATACAATGTAAGAGCTCTGAAAAATGATCATTCTATGAAATGAAAATACGAGAAACATTTTCTATGAACCAATATTCTGCGAAAATGTTGTCTATGAAACAACGTACAACCACTTTTTTCATTTCCCGATACTTTAGGGTAAAATCCATAAAGATGTATAACTTCTTTCCAGGCGCACAAAACTGATTTCATGTATGAATAATAAAGAGGCCATATTGTTAAGGTGTTGCAAGAACCGTAAAGCTATAATAAGATCGCCTCATTTAGGCGATCGCCGTCATTCGCCGTTTTATTTATTTTTATTTATTTAAGCTTTATTGCACAATCAATGAAAATAGTACAAATGGCGGACTTAGTGCCTTATGACATTCTCTACCAGTCAACCATTGGTTCAAACCGAAACTTGTATTAGGTGCAGGATTGTCAACATTGAAAAGAAATAAGAAACACAAATCAACACTACTACTTACAGTCGAGTGCATTAATATATAGACACATTTGTAAGGGATCAGTATGGAGAAGTGTATATATATTAATGCCCTTGACTGTACATTGGTTTAACAAATACACATACACATATAAATATAAGTAAACCTACATATACATACAAAGATAAATAAAGTAAGCCGTTTTGTAGCTATCTATCTACGAACAAATTTAATAAAACGTAAACGCACGCCATACTAAATTGCCTTTCAAATACGCTCCTGAATTTTAGTTGACAAAGTGTCATTCCCTCTTCAATGCATCACGGTACTGAATTTCAATATGAAACTACAAAAACTTAAACCGCCATTTAAAAATAGTTGTGATCGGTCCATCGAAGTTTTGATTGGGCTATATTCTAAAAACATTTGTCAAAAGGTGCGTTCAAACCAAAAGAGCATTCGCTATTCTAACCCCCCACTCTACGAAATTCGATCGTTGCATAAAACGTGATTGGTTGATTTCGTAGAACGGGGGATAGAACAGCGAATGCTCTTTTGGTTTGAACGCACCTAAAGATGTTGCGCCAAAATATGCGCTGTGTTAAGAAAAGCGCTATGTCCTGCCCATCTAGGCACAATTTAACAATTGTTTTTGGGGGCATTTTTGAGGGGTCCATATTGGCACATACAATTTTTTCTTCGAATATTTTTACGAATAGGTACCGTTTTTTACTCATAATCATCGTTACTCCGAAAATTTTATCTCATACTTTTTTTCTTACTAAAAAATATACTTCTACCTACAATGTTCATAACGATTTTTATTTCGAAATTTTATCCACCCAAAGTCGTCAAGTAGATTAATCTATCTATACCCATAAAGTTATTTGAAATAAATCGTTTATTTATAAACATTTTCCCATTAGGTTCACCCTGTTGTGGTATAATTATTTTATGAATAATTCTATACGACATAAACTATGTAGTCATAATGGGCTTTGTGCAGAAACTGTTGTGGTATACTCAACTTTAGCATATTTCGTTGTGGCAGATTTCGAGTTGTTCGAATATTATTCGAGCATAATTTCGATGCTCCTATTTATGATGACATTGATGAGGCATAATCTGGATGTGCATAAAAAGTATCGACATAGTTTGTTTTAGCATAACAGACAAGGAATAATTACAACCTCTCAATATAATCGAGGTAGTAGTAATATTCTGTACGTTACTTACGTACTGTACTGTGTTACTGAGCTGAGTACTTTCTAGGTTTCTAAAAAAAAAATAACCTCGAAGACTAAGGCGGGAGCTTAGCTCCCGCCTTAGTCTTCTAACCTAACCTGTCCGAGTCGGATCTGCCCCGGAAGGTTTTGTTCGCTCGCTTCGCTCGCTCACTGCAGAAATTTTGTCCCTCACAGCAAATTCTGCCTGACGAAAAATGCAAGTTTCGAACATGTGGCTATACGCCCAAAAAATATATTCAAATCTAATTTCTGTCTAATAACACTCGGTGTAAATAATGATATGCCAAGATAGTTTCGGACAAAATAATGTTCGAAATATTGTTATTTACTCATTAAGACGATGCCAAAATAGATTATGCCAAGTCTGTTATAACTACCTAAGCCTTTCGGGTAAAAAAAGTTATGCCAGATAGTGGGAACCCGTTTAGTACAGTACACTGCCACAACCTGATTTGTGCAGGTAGCTAGTGTTTACAGTAATAGTACGATTTATATTTAATTAAACAAAAATAATTCATACATTAAACCAGTACAGATAAAAATTAATATAACATTAGAGTATAGGTATAGGATAAAATAAGTATAGTGAAAAATTATATAAACATTAAAGTTAGTACTAAAAATATATATGAAAAACAATATTATGAACATAAATAATTCTAAGTGATGATAATTATGAACAAAGATTACTTCTAAATACCGATCATTATGATGTTAAATTGTATAAGAAAAAATTTCGGAGTTCCAATAATCTAAGTTGCAATTTTATAAATACTTTGGCGCACCCATTTTTGAGCTGGAGTTAGACGTCCATGTTATATATCATCATCATCATCAGCCAATTGACGTCCACTGCTGGACATAGGCCTCCCCCAGAGAGTTCCACAAAGATCGGTCGTGAGCTGTCCGCATCCATTGGACACCCGCAACCTTTACCATGTCATATATGGTCACAGCTATCTATACACTGTTTCCATTTAAGCCTTTAATGGGTATTGGCAACATATTTGCCGTTATACATATAAAAAACAAAACCAAATCAATTTATAAATATGTAAGGTTCGAAATTGAATGCTTTGACAGAGCTGTCAAATGGTCAAAGGGTTAAAAAGAACCAGTTGAAAACTACACTGTAGCTGTACCGTGAGTTAGCAAGTAAGGCGTATGTTAGGGTCAATTGCAAAATAATTGATATAGTAAGGGCTTCGATGAAAATAGTACATTACGATACAAGTGCGAAAAACATTTTGCACGTGTCTCGTACGACGTTTTTTAGTACAGATGGCCCTCCGAAGTTTTGATCCTGACGTAAAATGACTTCTCGCACTAGAGCCTAAAAAAGGCACCATCTATACTAAAAAAAATCAAACGTCACATTTTTGTGATACGATGTTACCCACATAGTTTGTATGAATAACTTTTGTAACACAGTAGAAATTATCGTGATTTTTTGCAATTGAACTATTAGCGTTAACTCGATGCGTAAGGAAAATGTCAAGAAAAATGGCTCACTTTCCATAGCATTTGACATCTTTGACATACATCGTGAAACACATTCACTGATAATTATATTTTTAAGTTATTTACTAACAAATATTCATAATTGGACGTAATTATGCAAAAGGGAACCAACCCACATGGATTTTTCATTGTAATTAACGCTTTAAATCACAAGAAACAAAGTAAATCTGTAAAATGACAGATTCGTGTGGATTGGTTCCCTTTTGCATAATTACGTCCAATATTAACTGAATTAAGGTTTTCAGTTGGTTATAAAACCAAGATTGTGATCTAAAAGTGTATTACTATAGGTATTTAAACTACGTCAAAAGTTTCAGGTTATTTGTATTTTTTATTGAAGATGCTGATTTCAAACAGATTATAAACGAATTCACAAGATTGATTGATTAAAAGTCTATTCTTGTGGTAATTTTTTTAAATATCTGTTACCAGCATGTTTCCAATATTTTATGGTATAAACTGGGTTTTTTTCTCGCGTCGACATACTGTCGCAATCATGTGCTAATCCTACCTAGTTAGGTACATACAGTAAAAGGTACCTAGTATATAATTAAATTTTCTATGTTACCAAAGTGTGTTGACAGGAAATCTTCCGGCCTATCTTATCTGGTGACAGGTGTTTGACAGATCGTATGTTATCAATAATCCAGATAAAGCATCCGTGTTTATACCTAGGTACACCATTCGTCGGTAGAAAACAAAAAATATGTAAACAAACCTAAAAACTTGAACGTATTGTGAAAACACAAATCAAATTATTTATTAATTAAATATATATACCTATATATATAACCCATTAACTAAATATTTTGATTTGTACTTTTTATTTTCCCCAGTAGTCACACTACTTAATACTATATAAATTATAAATATTAGATTTAAATATAATAATAATTCAAGTTTTTAAAAATTATAAATATTAGATGTTATATATCAAAGAAAAACGACTAAGATCACCTAACGTCCGAGGTGGGGATCGAACCCCACCTTCGGACCTTGTAAGGGATTGCATATACCCGAGAAAATTGACCGGTGGTTGCTATGACCGAGTGGCCGAGGGGTGCAAGCATCAGCCGCGAAAGCTGAGCACGACCGTGGGTTCTATTCCCACCTCGGACGTTAGGTGATCTTGGTCGTTTTTCTTTGATATATGACATCTAATATTTATAATTCTAAAAACCTTCTCCTCAGGGTCCTCCCGGATAGCTATACGTACCACCGTCTTACCCGTTAACCTGCCGCTAAATAGTTAGGTAGTACTGTGTTCCGGTTTGGGAGTAAGATAGCCGGTGTAATTACTGGCATAGAGATCATCAATCCATCTAAGTCCTCAGGGTAGGCAGCGCATTTTTGGTCACTAAGTCCATGGGCCTCAGTTCCTGCTTTCCATCAGGTGGACTGAGAGCTCAGTTCAGTTGTCTACCTTCGTCACATAAAGAAACATTGTTTTATAGTGACGTAGGGCTCCAAATTGTTGAGTGTTGCCTGACACGTGATGAACACTTAAAATAGTAAACCGGTTAAACGAACTAGAGCAGAGATAAAGGAGTGAGCGATCATCTAATACTGATAAGTGATACAGATAACTAGCCGTACCAAAACCTTTGTAAATATCTAGGTGCTTAGACAAGTTGCCAATTGCTAACGTTTCATCGTCAATCGTAAACAAAAGGCAGCTAACTGTCTTTGTAGCACTAATGTGAAAAAGTGAGAGAGGGAAAACTACGATACGCTACTAAGCGTTAGCGATTGGCAACTTGGCTAATCATCCTGTAACGTTAGGGTTTACTCGATACGTAAAGCAGGTCATCGCGTTCGCTCCAATAAGTCAGTAGGAGCGCGATATAATGCATTACGTGGGTCAGAATTATTTTCGTTGTCTTATTTTGTGTCCCTAAAAAACGTGACGCAGTGGTGATTTTTGTATGAGATGATGTTTTGTTTTCAATTTTTGATGTAGAGATTAAAATCTAGCGTGAAAATGAAATTCAAGTGCACCGGATTTGTTATATACGATTATACTGAGTCGAGTTGAGTCGAGTAGAGAGTGTTATGAAACAAGACAACGAAAAGAATTTTGACCCACGTATCGAGTAAAACCTAACGTATCCTTTACTTTCCAAGTCATGGTACGGATACAGATCGAGATAACAACTGATAAGGATAACACCGCGTAATCGCGGTCCTGAGAACAAGTTTGAGAGAGTTTTGATAATCAGCCGATTGGCCAAACAATCGGTGAAAAAACCGGCCAAGAGCATGTCGGGCCATGCTCAGTGTAGGGTTCCGTAGTTATTCGAAAACGGCTGGGCCGATCATGTTCGAAATAGTTTTAGTTTAAAGTATTCCCTAACGAAGCTGGAGATTTCGGGTTTGATCCCGCCGAAGGCATTATTTGTGTATTTATTTATCACAAATATTTGTTCCTTGGTTACGGCTGTCTATGTATTTAAGTACCTATGTGTATCTAACTGTTATATTGTATCGTCGCCTGGTACCCACATCACAAGCCTTAAATGACCTTACCGTGGGACTAGGTCGATTTGTGTAAGATGTCCCAAGATATTTATTATTCATTTATTTATTGTTAGTTACGTGCTTGTCCATTTATAGAATAGATCAAGGGTCCACGGAAAAAACATGACCAGTGCTTAAAAAAATCAGGGTAAATTCACACCTGTAAGGTTTTATGACATTTAATAATAAATTGTACACTAAAAGTAGCTGCATTGACTATTCTGGTGACGTCATGTCCGAGAGCAGGTAAATGGACTCGAGCGGAGGGGCATTCTTGGCGGGAACGCTGAAGGTGACGGACGTACTTGTTAATATATGAATTGTTAAATAATTAAATAAGAATAGACTAATTGAGTATTGGATTGGAACAAGCAGTTTGTTAATGCAATATAACCTTAAATATATAAAAATATAATATACTACTTCCAAAGTAAAAAGTGTTGGTTATTTCTGAGGTGGATTACAAATCAGCCAGTGGGATTACGAAATTCCGTAAGTATACGCTCACATAGAGAATATTTTTGTTATTAACTCTAAAATTGTCAGTCTTAGTGAGGTTAGTTCGTTGCCGGTTGTGCATGTGCATGTTGATGATGATAACGATAGAAGCAAACATTAATGTTAAAGCTATACCAATTGTATTACTACATACAACTAAATAGATTCAAGTATACTTCATTAAAAAAAAAAAAAAAAACGAATTTTTACTTTTGGAATATGATGCCAAGGGCCCTTGTGGGGTTTCAAAGGGACCCCAAATTTTCGTTATTTTTGCGCTAGGACGCACCGTTTACGAGATATGAACAAATATCTATAAACTACCCTCTACTTAACTCGCCGATGTACTAACGCACGTGTGACGAGTTTCAGATAATGAATGAAGACAATGGGAAGCGCCGGAGCTTAGTGACTCCAGGGCGTGATCGTTCCCGATCGAGCCGCAGTGATACGAGTATGCGACACAGAAGCCGCAGCCGCAGCCACAGTCGCCGCTTGAAGGAGAGAGAGCAAGCGCTGAAGAAGGAGCGAGAGCGTATTCGGGACATGGAGAAGGAGCTACAGAAAGAAAGAGACGCAGGGCGACGCTCACGGAGGAGCGATCGCATTTCGTCGTCAAGATCGAGCCGCGAGCGACGCGACCGCAGCCGGCCGCCGAGAGCCGTGGCCAGCCGCGAACCGCGCAGCCGCAGCCGAGAGCAGGGCCCCAGACCAACGCGCGATCGCACTGGAAGGGACTCCACCAGCTTCGATAGACGTCATAAAAGGTCATGTAGCCCTTCATTCTCTTCTAATGATATAGTTGAAATTATTAAATCTATCAAAGACGTTTTCTCATCCCAGCCGAAAACACAAGGCCAAAGTCCGGTAAATAGAAATATTGACCATAAAAATATTATTCCCGAGTTTAACCCATCCGAAAAAAATCAAAGAATTGAATTGTGGTTAAAAAAGGTTAATGAGTGCGCAAAAGTTTATGGTTGGGACGAGAAGACGGTTATCCATTTTGCCATGCAGAAATTAACTGGGTTAGCTAAGACTTGGTTTGAGAGCCTTAATACAATTCTTTTTTCTTGGGATGAGTGGCAAACGAAATTAATTAACGCATTCCCATCTGAACAAAATTACGGGCAATTGCTGGAGGACATGTTGAAACGTAGGAGTAAATATCAAGAACCTATCGAGGTTTACTTCTATGAAAAATTAGCCCTACTTAATCAGTGCGAAATAACGGGTAGGAGGGCGGTTGATTGCCTCATTCATGGTATTGGCGATCGAACTATGCGATCTAGTGCTTTAGCGTTGCGATGTGAGGAACCAGATCAGCTACTTAAATTTCTACTAAGCAGTAATAAAGAAACATTCGGAAATTTCCAGTCTCCAAAAGATAAAAATGTAGCCGGGAGTGATGATAAGATGTCTAATAAAGCGGGTACGAAAGTAAACCCTAACATATTTTGTTACAATTGCAAAGAGAAGGGACATATTTATTCTCGCTGCCCTAAGCCTTTGGTTAAATGTAACGTGTGCCGAATGGTCGGACACAAGTCAGAAATGTGTAAGCTTAGGTCAGACCCTGGCTCGACAAAGGCTGACAATGTACCCAAAGTTATGCGCATACACGGTTCTAACCGGTCTGATAAATTTAAAAAAATGGTACAAGTTAACGGTAAGACAATGGGAGCCTTTGTCGATCTAGGGAGCGAAGTAACGTTGATAAAAGAATCCAGTTTCTCACATCTTGGAATTTCACATGATTGCGTGCCTAATACCATGATAGGATTCGGTGATAAGCTGGTCCAGTCGTTGGGATCAGTGGAATTGACAATATCAATTGACGGCGTTACCGCCAACGTGATATGTAGAGTGGTTAATGATGGTCTACTTGAGAAATCCATGCTCATTGGTCAGACTTTCTCTGAACAATCACACATCGTGGTATACAAAGATGCTAATAAGTTGCAATTTTTGCATATAGGTACAGAGCTTCCTAATGTACACGAGCGTGATGATGAGAAGTTAGAAACTGTGAGAATTGTAGCTCATAATAGGATATACGGGGTAGCCAGCGTGAAAGCTGCCACCGGGACGGTATTCAGTGGTAACGTAGTCATAAACACTAAGGTGGTAGGGAAACCTCAAGATCAATACATAATTTGTGGTGGGATTTATGAAGTGAAACAAGGTAGCCTGTTTGTGATGGTGATGCCTTGTGCTTCATCTTGTTATTTAGAAAAAAACTTTATATTTGCGCGATCAGAACGTGTACAAACAGTATACAGGCTATCGGACATGGGTACAACGGTAAATCGAGACAAAGAGGAAGTCGCTATAGGGCAAACATCCTCGTCACGTTTAGATGAAAAACAAATCCAACTAGGAAATAATGTAACTGAAGAGGATAAAAACAAGCTCTTTAGACTTCTAAACCGTTACGAAGATTGTTTTGCTTTCGATTTAGCTAGCCTAGGTTGTACGAACGTGACCGAAATGAACATAGAGATAGATAGCAAGCGACCGGTAGTATACAGACCTTACAGATTATCACATCACGAACGCGAGAAGGTACGGGTTATGATAGATGACATGTTAAAATCCGGTATAATTAGGGAGTCAGTGTCTAATTACGCCAGCCCCATTATACTAGTCCGAAAAAAGGATGGCGGAGTCCGACTTTGCGTCGATTACAGATTATTAAATTCTATAACCGTTAAGGAACGCTATCCAATACCGGTAATAGAGGACGAGATCGCTCGTCTAGCCGGCCAGTCATGGTTCATCACGTTAGATCTGATGTCCGGGTACTATCAGGTACCAATTTCAGAAGACAGTAAACATCTGACGGCGTTTGTCACGCCGGATGGCCAGTACGAGTATAATCGAATGCCATTCGGCCTGGCAAACGCGCCAGCGGTATTTCAGCGCATGATGAATCGTGTTCTGGGACCGGCCCGGTTTGACAAAGCTACCGTTTATATTGATGACCTGTTAATTTTCGGTAAGACCTCCGCGGAATGTTTAAATAGACTAGAAGAGGTCCTGGCATCGCTAAAAACAGCTAATCTAAAGCTTAACTTGTCTAAATGCAACTTTTTACAAAATGAAATTAATTACCTAGGTTTTGAAATAAGTTCGGCAGGCATGCGGCCCGGAAAGGCAAAAATTCAGTGTGTGGTCAATTTCCCAAAACCAGAAAATGTGCACAATACTAGGCAATTCCTTGGACTCGTGAGTTATTTTAGAAAATTTATACAAGGGTTTGCCCAGTTAGCTCAACCTATGACAAAATTACTTAAAAAGAATTCTGTGTGGGAATGGGGAACCGCCCAAGAAGAATCGTTTGGAAAGTTGAAAGAAAAGTTAGTCGAAAGACCAGTCCTAGCCATCTATGACCCTAATGCGGAAACGGAACTACACACGGATGCGAGTAGGTTAGGTGTTGGCGGAATACTCTTACAGCGGCCCACTGGAAGTGAGGGTTCATTTCATCCGGTGGCGTATTATAGTCGCCAAACTACCCCGGAGGAAAGGAACTTTCACTCCTATGAGCTGGAGACGTTGGCTGTGATTTGCTCTTTAAAAAAGCTAAGAGTGTACCTACTAGGCAAGCCGTTCAAAATAGTCACCGATTGTAGTGCTCTCCGCTCCACTTTTGAAAAACGTGATCTCATACCTAGAATTGCCAGGTGGTGGTTAGCACTGCAGGAGTTTCAATGTACGGTAGAATATAGGGCGGGCACCAAAATGGCACATGTTGATGCGTTGTCTAGAAATCCAATCGCAGATGTAGAAACCGAGTGTCCCGAACAATACCCTTCTGTCATGACAATTTGCGATGATGACTGGCTCCTCACGTTACAAATGGGTGACTCGGAATTATGCCGCATACGTGACATTATTAGTAGCGATTTAGACCCAAAAGGCGTAGAGTACATTAAATCAAATTACGTTCTACGGGATAACAAAATATTTAGATGCGTAGGTGGTGATAAAGATTGTTTGAGGTGGGTGGTCCCGAAGGGCGCAAGGTGGCAGATATGCAAGCGTAACCATGACGATATAGGTCACGTAGGCTTTGAGAAAACATTGGATAGAGTTAAAAAGAATTATTGGTTTGCCAAAATGAAACGGTTCATAAAGAAATATGTAGGAGCGTGCATTGAGTGCGCTTATGCCAAGAAAGGTTCAAATTCCAAGGAAGGCCTGTTGCATCCCATAAAAAAAATCGAAAAGCCTTTTCATACGCTGCATATTGACCACCTTGGGCCCTTTGTGAAATCAAAGACAGGTCACACGCATGTATTAGCTATTATAGATGCATTTACGAAGTTTCTATTTATAAAACCGGTTAAAAACACGAAGACTCAAAGCGTAATAAAGGTGTTGCAAGACATAGTTGACACTTTTCGAGTACCCGACCGAATTATTAGCGACCGCGGCTCATGTTTCACTTCTTACGCGTTCAAAAGGTTTTGTTTAGATCGAGGCATCAAGCATGTGTTGAATGCCGTGGCCAGCCCGAGAGCAAACGGTCAAATCGAGCGATATAACAGAACTATCCTCGACTCACTGACAGCTCAGGGTCTGGGAACGGACGAAAAGGAATGGGATAAGGAATTGGGGAAAATTCAGTGGGGACTGAATAATACAGTACAAAAAACGATAGGTAGGGCTCCAGCTGAAGTCATGTTTGGGATTGAAATGACGAGCGAATATAATCCTGTGTTGAATGAAGTTACAGATGATTCTCAAAGTAAACTATCGTTAACGTCTATTCGAAAGGAGGTTAAAGAAAGGACTGATAAGGTTCAAGATGTTCAAAAGGCACGCTACGATCAGGGCAGACGTCCTGCACGTACTTACAAAAATGGCGATTTAGTTAAAATTACTAAAGTTCAATTCCAAAATAATGGCAAAAGTACAAAACTGATGCCTTCCTTCGAGGGCCCATTTAAAGTAATTAAAGTACTTGGTAACGATCGTTACAAGGTGGCCCCAATTGCTGGATATGAAGGAATGAAAACTAGACGAAAGACTACAGTCGCTGCAGACAGAATGCGTCCATGGATCCATATAGCTTCATTAGAAATTGATAATGGCAACGAAAGTGATAACGATGTTTCTTATATAGAAGAGATAGACGACTCTGACAACTAGCTATCGCAAGTGTATTTTTGTTTTCTCGTTTCAGGTCAAGTGCTAGAAGACGCGGAAATGGTTGGCGTGCTTAGCTTGGCCTGGAACGAGACTAATGACTTTGGATATATGTTTATTGACATATTTGGTTACAAGGCTACAAGGATACTTGGTTACAAGGCTACAAGGATACTTTGTTACAAGGTTACAAGGATATTGGGTTACAAGGCTATAAGGAAAATTGGTTTTAAGGTTACAAAGATATTTAATCACGCTGATAATTGGCTGCGAGGCTACAAGGGAATTTTGTAAAAAGGTTATAACATAAAAAGGATAAAAGGTTTTCTTTCTGTAGTGACAAGGTTAATTGACTGCATGGTTTCTTGGTTACTTAGATGAAATAATGAATATTTAAATCAAATATATCGCTACTTGGAGAAAAGGCACGTTGTAAACAATGTAATCTAGCATTTAAATAGATAATTATTTGAATTCACACAATGTTAAAACTTGTACTAGATTATGTCAGTCACGACGATGCGTAGATTTAGTAATATTGATGTAGAGATGAAATTGCGCATCTTCGTGAATCACATAATTTATGATATATATAATCAAGAAACTCGACTTTATTATTATTAGTTCAAAGTTACAAATTATTACAGATGTAAATTAAATTTAAATAAAATGATTGCATTATATAATACTTTAGCAGTAATACTTTTAGTTACATACGATTATAATTGTTTTTTTTTATATAGAATAGAAAATTTGTAGGCTAAGAATGTCCTTTTCCGCCGTGCAGAGTGTAAGGTTTTGGTTTCACCCGATACGTGCCTGGGGACATGCACGTCATCAGGATGGTCGAGTGTAAGGTTTTATGACATTTAATAATAAATTGTACACTAAAAGTAGCTGCATTGACTATTCTGGTGACGTCATGTCCGAGAGCAGGTAAATGGACTCGAGCGGAGGGGCATTCTTGGCGGGAACGCTGAAGGTGACGGACGTACTTGTTAATATATGAATTGTTAAATAATTAAATAAGAATAGACTAATTGAGTATTGGATTGGAACAAGCAGTTTGTTAATGCAATATAACCTTAAATATATAAAAATATAATATACTACTTCCAAAGTAAAAAGTGTTGGTTATTTCTGAGGTGGATTACACACCTTATTCTGTTAAGTAAGGTGGTTTTTCCTTCTGTAATTTGAATTGACTAGACATGTTCTTTCCGTGTAGCCTTCAGATAGGTACATAATTGATTTCAGTATTACAATATTCCAGTTCTGTACCAATTCATACGTTTTCAGTGAAAACATTCGGAACACGTATCCAGTTTCGGAGATAGCGGAACCAAAACAGACGCGCTGATAAGACTGTTGACACGACAGGTTGATAACGCTAACTGGGACGCGTCTCCCTTCACACACACACACACACATACACTCTCACACACACACACACACACACACGCGCACACACACACCCACACACATAAAATTTAATCGCTGACTGTACTTGCTTTAATTCATCTATTCCGTGCACGAGTAAAACAATCTAAACATTTATTGTGGCCGTGTGGTGACTGACGGCAGTAAGAATACATTTGTCGCCACTCCAACTCCTCCTGCGGGTGTCGTAAGAGTCGACTAAGGGATTGAAGTGTCACTGACCATTATTAGATTTAAAAAAAAATGATCATGGGCAGCATCAGCGTCATCATACTGGACACATTACTGCGATCGCCAACCCGCTTTCCCAGCGTGGCGATTATGGGCATTTACCTCCTAACTCCTAATGCGTCTATACGCATAGTTAATAGGAGAGGCCTACGTCCAGCAGTGGACTATATAGGCCGATGGTGATGATGATGATGAAACATTTATGGCTTTCAATAGTATTTGTTGTTTTTGACACATAATCATGAAACACACTACACCACACACAACACACCTTTCATTCAAGGTTTTATTTTAAACATGAATTTTAACATCAGAAAATACTGTAATTATTGATTATAGATACGGAATAATGCAAGTTTTGAGGTTTGTTTATATTTTCTTCCTTTTCTAATGGCCCACGGAATATGGATCTCATCATTTTTCAAGTTACGTAAATTCGTTAAGTAGGTATACTCCATTTCAAATACCATGGCCCGATGCCACTTAAAACTTTCAAGTGGCATCGGACCATGGTATTTGAAATCCAGTATAACGACTGGTATAAAATTGTGAATACCTGAACAGTGTGTACAGTCGATGAAATTACGTTTTCGCGTCTTATTCCATTGTAATTAGGTTGACTGTAGAAAGACCAAAACGTTATCGGTCGTTGAACTGATAAGCTTGCAAATTAGTAACTTTTCGGTAACGCTACCTACGAAAATACATACACGGTGTGTAAGTCACTGGTAACCGAATCATCAGTAGAATTGGGTACTTTGTGGTAGAATCCACAGATGTCATATATACCATAGAACAAGCAAACGTATCTACTTCGCGTGTCAAATGAACTCGGTAAAATCTGCTGAGTTGTCCGTCTTTAATCGCAGCTTGCAGCTTTCGGGCGTCAAATTTTGTAAGTTGAAGTGAACAAAAACATTAATAATGCCTCCTTAAGTAATATTAATTGCAACAACATAAAAAAATATGAATACTCAAGGGCCTGAGACATATTTAAAATCATAGGAAGTAATTACTTCAGTACAAAATCTGGCATGCTCGGCCGCCATACTAATGAATGAACTTGTTTCTTCTATCCAAATCTAATTATGTGGTACAATCTAAAAAAAGTAAACGAATAAGTAAATATGGCTGATTTTCAATTGACGTCGACGTTTGCATTTGACGTCTTTGACACATATCGTGAAACACGTTTTCAGATATATTTTTACGTTAATACATCATCATCATAAATTTAGGAGTCAAACTCTTGCCGGCGTGACTGATGAATGTAGCTGTCTCCATCTAACTCTGTCTAAAGCCGTCTCCTTGACTTCCTTGCTTCCTTGTACGACACAACGTCTACTTTCTCTTTTATTTGTTTCATGTAACTTCTTCTAGGTCTTCTTCTTCCTCCTTTCCTTCAATCCTTCCTTCTATTATGTTTTTTATCAAAGCGTCATGTCGTATAGGTGGCCAAACATTTTCACTCTTCTACTCTACTTCTACTTCGCCTCCATTAATACTAATAAATATCAATAAATTATAAACAGGATTAGATGTCATATAGGTACCAAAGAAAAACGACCAAGATCACCTAACGTCCGAGGCGAAAGCTGAGTACGTGGGTTCGATCCCCACCGTTAGGTGATCTTGGTCGTTTTTCTTTGGTATATGATATCTAATATTTATAATTTATGTAGTATTAAGTAGTGTGACTACTGGGGAAAAATAAAAAGTACAAATCTAAATATTTAGTTAATAAATAGTTTGATTTGTGTTTTCGCAATACGTTACATATCAATAATTTTACCTAAGGCACTGGTCTCACCGCGAGCTACTAAGCTATGAACTATTGGCTATAAACGCGAACAAAAGATACTCACTCCGATGTAGAAAAAAGAGACACGGCGATATTCGCCCGGCGGTGATATCGTAGCTGGGCGAGTATTACAATTTTGACCCTGAAGGGCCTGAAACGAGCGCGATCGCCTGCTCCACGTATCGAGTAAAACATGAGTAAAACCTAACGTTACCAATACTTGCAAAGTCATGGTACGGCTTTAGCTCATGGTAAGGAAAAGCTTTTAGTGCTTCCCATTGACACCGGCGGCGACCAAATCGCATTTTGTGGTGCTTTGACATACTAAAACCGGAATTTAGTATTTTTACTGAGGTTCCCTTCTTCATAAAAATCTCCCGAGCGACTATCTACAACACTGCGACGTCTGCGACCATATATAACATGGACGTCTAATGCCAGCTCAAAAATGCCCCCAAAAACAATTGTTCAATTATGCCAAGATGGGCAGGACATAGTGCTTTTCTTAACACCACGCATATTTCGGCGCATCATCTTTGACAAATGTTTATAGAATATATGGCTATATTCTCATCTCATCAAAACTTTGACGGACCAATCATAACTATTTTTTCATCACACTTGCTCGTAAATGCTGATTTTATAAGCAGGCATGCATGAACGTAATGAGCTATATTATGCCCATGGTCGTAATGACTTTTTTTTTAATTTTCATACAACATTACGTCGCACTAGCGCGCGCCCGCTGCCCACGCCGGCGGGCGGCAGCGGCGGCTCGCGCTGCGCCGGGACTTCTGTTATAAAAATGATAAAAAGACATCCCTGTGTTTGAGAAATGATTTGGACCATTTTAGAGTAGTTTTATGAATATATATTGTTCTATTTACTTTTTTTGCCTCGCAGGGTGTGATGAAAAACATTGTGTGTGCCACGGGCGGTAGGTACAAGAATTATGAACTGGTGTGAAGTAAAGCCCGCGCCTTCGGCTTGGGCTTTACTTTCACACTCGTTCACAATTTCTTATTTACCGCCCTTAATACAACTATTAAATGGCGTTTTAAGTTTTTATAGGTTGAAATTGAAATTCATTACCGTGATGTATTGAAGAGGAGGTAACACTTGTCAACTAAAATTCAGGACCGTTTTTGAAAGGCGATTTAGTGTGGCGTGCGGCTTCCAGGATTTATTACATTTGTTCGTAGCTACAATACGAAAGGCGTCCCAAAATTAGGGTATACATAGTTACATATGAAGGGAAACTACCTTATGAATCGTAGATAGAGTATTTTGCTGATTTTTTAAAGTTTATAATTCAGCATTCACCGATTTTCAAAAAATTACTTGCCTCGCCTAGGAATCTCAAATATGAAACGTACTCAAATATGAAAAAATAAACACCTCCTGTTTTTGTACTACTAATCGAAGCCATGTAGGTACCTAAAGAAATAATTCTTCTAAAGTAACAGAGTAAGAGTATTTCAGAAGAAAGAAATATTGTAGAATGACTAATGCAAAAGTTCTTGCTATTAAAATTATTAATGCAATAGTATGTACTCGTTAAAAATAAGGTAACAGCTATCGAAGTATTTAACTCTTCTTCTTCTTTCTTCTTCCCTTTCGTTCTTAACAACCGTCACTGAGCTATGCTGCGAAAGACAGAAATACAGACAAACGGACTTGGGGAAGGGTTCCATGTATACTACGGAACCCTAAAAAGTAAGTATAATCTATCCGTGTGTCAACCGTTGATGAAGGAAATCCAAAATGGCGGCGACATAACTTTTAATTATCGCCGCTGCTCGTTATTTTTTATGATTTTTTCATGAGCACGTTCATTTTATTTATAAATGTTACGAAATATCCAGGTGTTTGTTATTTTAAAACTACTTCATATATTAAGGCTCGAGTTCACCTAACTTTAATTCGAATAATAACACTTCACTTCATCAGCCTATGATATTCCACTGCTGGACGTAGGCCTCTCCTATTAACTATGCGTATAGACGCATTAGGAGGTAAATGCCCATAATCGCCACGCTGGGCAAGCGGATTGGCGATCGCAGTAATGTGTCCACTATGATGACGCTGCTGCCCATCATCCATCTTTTATCAAATAATGGTCAGTGTCACTTCAATCCCTTAGTCGACTCTTACGACACCCGCAGGAGGAGTTGGGTTGGTGACAAATGTATTCTTAATGCCGTCACCACACGGCCACAGAATAACGCTTACTCGGATAGTAATGTCAAAACTCCATAGTAATTTGACTCTAGTCTACGAACAAATAAAACATGGAAGTCGCACGCCATAGTAAATTGCCTTCCAAAAACGGTCCTGAATTTTAGTTGACAAATGTCACCCCGTGTTTAATGCATCACGGCAATGAATTTCAATAAAAACTTAAACCGCCATTTAAAAATAGTTGTAATTGATCCATCAAACTTTTGGCTATATGTATTCTATAAACATTTTTCAAAGATGTTGCGCCGAAATATGCGCGGTGTTAAGAAAAGCGCTATGTCCTGCCCATCTTGGCACATTTAAACAATTGATCTTGGGGACATTTTTGAGCTGGGGTTAGACGTCCATGTTATATATGGTCGTAGACTCTAGTATATGAGAGTAAGTGTTACCTATTCTTCGAATAGGTTGGTATTGACCACTGTAAGGGATTCGATAGCTTAGGAGAGCAAAAAGAAGCAGTTGACCTTTTGTACCAGATTTTATTTTGACAACTCTTAGACAACTGAACAGAACAATCCAAAAAAAGGCAATAGACAAAAAAGGAATAGAAGAAGTAAATAAACATTATATAAAACCTACATGCTATGAACTAGATTGGATATTAAATCCTCAACATCATCCCCCTCGTGTAGCGAAGCTACAAGTTCGTCTTGAAGTCGAGCCAGCTTCCTGACGGGCCTCTTTAGTACGCCCCCTTTGGTAGCTACGTCAGCTACTCTGACCACTCCATCTCTGCCCGGGTATACTTCTGTTATGCGACCTATAGGCCATGCACCTCTGGGCATGTCTGGGTCGACCACTACCACCACATCGTCTATCTTCAAATTCGAAAATGGCTTTCCGATGTTTCTCTTCGGCTTGAGAGTGGGCAAATATTCCTTAAGCCACCTAGTCCAGAAGTGTTCGGACAAACGAAGAACTTTTTGCCATTCTTGTCGTCTTAAGAATACTCCGTCGTCTAAACATGCTGGCAACTGCTGAGGCGAGGAGGTGCCTATCAGGAAATGGGATGGTGTAAGGCTCTCGAGTTCCCCATTTTCCGTGACATAAGTCAAAGGTCTAGAGTTGACCAGCGCTTCTGCTTCTAGAAGGAGAGTATTCAGCAGCTCTTCTCTTGGGTATCTTTCTCTCAATGTTACTAGAAGAGCTGTCTTCACGGTCTTAACAAGTCTCTCCCAGCATCCACCCATGAATGGCGAAGCTGGAGGAATGTAGCACCATTTTATGCATTTGGTGGCAGCAAAGTCTTGCACGGCATCGCTGTAGAATTCGCGAAGTAATCTATTGGCGCCGACGAAGGATGTGCCGTTGTCCGATAAGAGTTTACTAGGTAGTCCACGACGTGCGGCAAAGCGACGGATGCTCATGATGGCAGAGTCTGCTGATAGACTTGTTACAATCTCTAAGTGAACTGCTCGTGTCGTCATGCAAGTGAAGAGAGCTATCCATCGTTTTTCTCGTCGACGGCCGATTGATACCTCGACTGGGCCGAAATAGTCCAGGCCGGTGTTCGTGAATGGGCGTTTGTGGTGCTCTAGTCGAACATCTGGTAAGTCACCAGATGGTGGGATCTGAGGCATTGCTTTGCGTTTGATGCAAAAGGCGCATCTTCTTGCAACCATGCGTACTTCGCTGCGACACCGAAATATCCAAAACTTCTGTTTAAGTTCATTGATCACCAATTCGTTAAATGCATGTGCGGCTTGGACGTGGTAGTGTCGGATAAGAAGACGAACAGCAGGGTGACGTCCATCAAGGATAATGGGTGACGTGGTGGTGTAATCAACGTTTTTCATGTGCTTGATGCGGCTGTCCAGCCTGAGGAGGCCATCTTCGTCGATCATTGGGCAGAGAGGATTCAGTTTGCTAGACTTGGGCAAGGGCTTGGCATCTCTGATTAAGGCGAGCTCTTCTCTGAAGGATTCAGTCTGTGCTTGACGAAGAATGGCGCTTTCAGCCTTCTGCATCTCGGCGGCGGACAGCGGTGGAAGCTTGGGTAAAGAAGGGTTAGTATCGCTTTTAGAATTTGGGTTGCGACTTGCCAAAAGAGATCGAAATTTATTTGTGCACTGAAATATACGTGCAGCTGCGCGAACCAGGCGTATCCATTCACTGAAACGTGAGGGATCTGGCAACACCGATGAAGGTTTATCCAGATTGGTAAGTCCTACATGCACCTTAGAGGGCTTTAACTCTTCCAAGATGGATGTAGTTTCAGGCGACGATGGTTCTTTGGGCCATTCACTGGATGGCAACAATAGAAACTCGGGTCCAGAGAACCACCGCGATAAGTCGATATCACGGTCTTTTAGTCTTGTGGCATCGTCCGCCACATTCAAACCACCAGGCACAAATTTCCAATTGTTGACGTTGGTAATATCTGTAATTTCACCCACGCGATTTGCAACAAATGGCTTGAATGTACGCGCGTCACTGCGAATCCAACTTAAAACTGTAGTTGAATCAGACCAAAAATAAATCGAATCTGGGACAATGTCGTGACCGGAACACACAGTGTTCGCAAAACGGGCCGCAATCAGGCCAGCTTGGAGCTCCAGACGTGGTATAGAAGTGGGTTTCAGCGGGCTAAGACGCGCCTTTCCACCAATGAGAGACAGCTTCACCGAACCATTTGAAAACGTAAAGCGCCAATATGCGACACAAGCGTATGCTTCTTCGCTTGCATCAGCGAAAGTGTGAAGTTGTCTGTCCTTGATGGTCTCATCTTGAAATCCGCATCTGTACCAACGGGGAATTTTGACGTTTGTAATCTTTGCCAGTTGATGAGACCAAGCTTGCCATTTTTTAATAATGTCTGATTGCAGCTCAGTGTCCCAATCGATACCAGTTCTCCAGGTTTGCTGAAATAAAATACGACCTTGAATAACCAAAGGAGTCAAGAGACCGAGAGGATCGTATAACGACATTAGATAGGACAGCACTTTCCGTTTTGTTAAATTGTCCTTTTCAGGGATTTGGGACCCATTGCGAAAGCTGAAGGTGTCGCTGTTGGGATGCCAGATAAGGCCCAAAGTCCTGACGAAGGCTTCAGGTCCTAAGTGTACTTTTTCCGGCAGAGGAGCTCGTAAATCCTCGGGTACGGCTGCGAGTGCGGCGGGTACGTTAGAAACCCAACCGCGCATCTCCATGCCTGCGGCTTTGTGTACGGTCACGATGTCTGCTGCGAGTTGTGCAGCTTCGGGTACATTATCAAGGCTACCTAAAAAATCGTCCATGTAATGATCATGGATGATTGCTTTTGAGGCCGTGGGAAAAGATTCCTCAAACTCTTTCGCGTTAAGGTTTTTTATGTATAAGGCTGTGCACGGGCTGCATGCAGCACCAAATATTACGGAGGTCATCCTATATTCTTTCAACTCTGAGCGAGGGTCATCCCTCCATATATAGCGTAACGCATCGCGGTCTTCCTGCCTAATTTTTATTTGTGGGAACATTTCTTTCACGTCAGCTGTCATCGCTACTAAGCCTTCACGAAAACGGAAGAGTATGTGTAATAGGGGTTGCAAAAGATCAGGCCCTGCGAGTAATAGTGAGTTCAAGCTCACTCCTAAAGTCTTCGCGGCAGCGTCATGGACTACGCGTAGTTTTCGTTTTTGAGGATGTATAACAGGAAAGTGAGGTAAATACCAACGCAAAGATTTGTTTGTTTTAAATGTGTTCATAGTATCGTGGTATGTTTCCCTTGGACACTCTTCTGTGTAACCTTTTGAAATCATATTATTGATAAATGCACAATAGTCTTTTTTAAACTGGGCATCGCGAGCCATTCGCCTTTCCAAACCTTGGAACCTTGAAAGTGCCTGAGGGTAACTATCAGGAATATGAGGGACGTCTTTACGCCACAACAGGCCAACTTCGAACCTACCTGACGGCAAACGTTTGGCCGTATTTTCTAAGACCTCTAAAGCATGTTTATCCTCTTTAGAGCACAAATTTTCTGGTTTAGATATGCCTATGGCATCAAGATGAAAATAATCTTTAACGAGTTCGTCCATGTTAGAATCACTATTATCTTTGGTGGAGATGTGATTTATGAAATGCACCGGCTTAGTTAAGCTACTCGATTTTCCATGAAATACCCAACCTAGCGCCGTACGTGTTGCGATTGGTTCGGTTGGGGTACCTTCCCTAATTTCACGGCATATAGTTAGATACCAATGCTCGCCACCGAGCAAAACTTTAGGTGTAGCATCTGTTATTGTGAGAACATCTACTAGATCACTCAAGTGTGAATATTTCGTGATCTCACTTTGGTTGACAGTTTGTGTAAACAGTGACAGCGATTGCATAGCTTTGGCGTTGTGTACGGTGTATGTTGCAGAACATTGCTTACCCTTAATTGAAAATCTCACATATTGATAAGGTTTCTCTGCTGACATTCCACAGACTCCGTCAATTTTTACAGAACGCATGGGGCCCGTCGCCCCAATGTGGCGTGCCACTTCCCAGTCAATCATAGTTGTCATGGATCCCTCGTCAAGCAAGGCGTATGTATCATATTTTCCTTGAGGTCCGCTTACCTCAACCGGAATAACTCTTAAAAATACCTGAGATTGTAAATCTATCATTTCATTGTTTAGGTTAGGCTCCATGACGTTTGAAATTGTAACAGTTTTATCAAGATTTTTTTGTTCAATATTATTGCAAGAGGAAGAAGGAGGAGAAGGAGGAGCAATATTAAATACTTGGGGCGCAGCCGCTGAATGTAGGAGCGGGTGATGGAAACGCTCGCACCCGTCAATACCGCATCGACCGATTTTACATGACTTCCAACGATGTGTTTTAGATTTTAAACATTTGTAACATATTTTAGCCTCACGTAACCAAAGCCACTTATCATCTAGTGTTAGTGATTTAAAATCATCACAGTCCGTTAGTTTATGCTTCTTGTCACAATAACGACATAAATCAGTATTTGTGTTACGTGCAGATGTCACATGTATGTGTTCACTTCGTGTAAATTTGTGTGTAAAATTATTTCCGGTTGTACCGGACCGCCTACCTGAACTAGAATTAAAAGCACTGTTTTGCCTACCTAAATCAGGCATTATTGCGCCAGAACGCCTACCTAACTCTGGCAAAACTGCTCCAGAACGTTTAGCGTAATCTGGTACTAAACCAAAACGATTGTGTTTGACAGCTTCGATATCAAGAAACTCCGATAATAACTGTATCTTAGGTATAGATCTGTCACTTTTGTACGCAAAATCTTTCCACTGACTGTACAATATCGGTGTCAGTTTACTCAACACAGAATGAAATAATTCTACAGAATAAATATGTTCTATCTGCTCTAAATTTCTAATTACTGCTATGCAATTGCGTAGTCTACAAGCAAAGTTGGTAAGATCCTTTTGATCAAAGCTTATCTTAGGCAGATTCCGCACGAGCGCGATCTCGTGTAGCACGATCATTTCGGGGAGCGCGAACGTCTGCTCCAGCACGTCGAGCACTTGCTCGGGCCGCTCCGCCGTGTACAGCAATGACGACACACTAGGACCATAAATGTAAGGGATTCGATAGCTTAGGAGAGCAAAAAGAAGCAGTTGACCTTTTGTACCAGATTTTATTTTGACAACTCTTAGACAACTGAACAGAACAATCCAAAAAAAGGCAATAGACAAAAAAGGAATAGAAGAAGTAAATAAACATTATATAAAACCTACATGCTATGAACTAGATTGGATATTAAATCCTCAACAACCACGAACCCTGTAAAGCGTCCGAAACGTCGGGATGTAGTTAAATTTATTTACAAAATTAAAATGTGTTTCAAGTTTCAAATGCCTAACCTAAACGTCTCAAACAATACCTACTCCCGAGTCCAAATATGCATTGATTGGCATTACAATTGAAAAATGCTTAGCAAGGGTTATACAACCAGAATGCTGATATTGCTGATGTAAGTTCTTATACAACCCATTCATACTTCATACGTCATCATCATATCAGCCTTAAGACGTCCACTGCTGAACATAGGCCTCCAAAGATTGTCACAATGACCGGTCCTGCACCACCCGCATCCAGAGGACTCCTGCGACTTTCACCAGGTCATCAGTCCACCTAGTGGGGGTCTGACCTCGAGATATATTATACACCGTGTTTTTATTGATTTCCGTTAAATTAAAGGGAAGCTTATTTAGGTCAAAAATAATCAATTTCTCTAAGAAACTAGTATCTTAACTCTTACTGTTAATGAGTTATTAAAGAAATAAGTTTAATGACTGAACAAGTGTATGAATGCAACCTTTATTACATCCTAATGTTACTAATTTTGACGTGTGCCGTCAGTCATCTGAGATCTTATTCTTAAGGTTCTCTCACACTTGCCATTACAATTATTATGTAGGTATGAAAAGGAAAAAAAAATTTACGAAATTAACAAAAGCCGATATACCAGGCAACTTCTGTTAATGTTCCAAGTAACCTATCCAATTTAACGGACATCAATAAAAACACGGTGTATACATGAGATGAATTAATATTAGATGTCATATACAAAATTAAAATAAGTAATATTGCGCCCAAGGCAAGGTACCTATTAAAAAACGTGAAGATTCACCAAAAATATTAATCACTTCTTCAAAACGTGAAATACTGCAGTCCGGTAAAAAGAGCTTGAAAAAAAATATTCAGAAGGGGTCGGAGAACTTGTATAGGAAATACTGAAATTGCACTAGCAACAAAAAAAGATCAAAGTTAGCCAATTTCAGACGTTTTAGTTAATTTGTAAAGCCAAAAATTATAGATATTTAATACATCGCCACGATTTTCTTTATTGAAATTTCCGGTTTTTATCAGTACGCCCGTTATTGTAGGTGCGTTATAGAAAAACCGTTTTGAAAGAGGCGCCATCTATGCGTAACTTCGTAAATCAAATGCAAATGGTTAAAACTTGGCTATAGCTGAAACAACAAGCCGTTATCAGTACTCCAAGGCTACTTACATAACTTGACAATTGTAATAAAAAGGCTGTGTGTACACAGCCATTAATATATATACAATTTCATATTCTATGCTCTGGAGATAAGTATAAAAAACGTGTATATATATTTAAGACACTGTACGTATGTTTATATGTACCTATGCTTCGTATATCGTTATTTCATTTTCTTTATAGTAGATCGCTTTCTATAGTCTAGAGTCAGCCTCCTTAGCCCAGTAACTAGTTGGTAGTGACCCTGCCTACGAAGCTGGAGGTTCCGGGTTCAAATCCCAGCGAGGGCATTGTGTTTTTATTTATCACAAATATTTGTTCCTTGGTCGTGGCTTTGTATGTATTTAAATATCTATATGTATCTATCTATTATATATATCGTCGCCTGGTACCCACATCATAAGCCTTAATTGAGCTTACCGTGGGACTAGGTCGATTTGTGTAAGATGTCCCCAGATATTTATTTTTATTGTTATATCTGTGAGTGTAATCACGCACTCAGATATTATAATGTAAATAACGTGGGCGTGAGACTCACATCATCAGCCTTTCCTCAGTCCACAGCTGGACCTACGTCCTCCTATTATCTAAGCATAAGGTCACATTAGATTAGGAGGTAAAGCATTTTTCATAGTTTAAGTAGCCTAATTTCTGAATGTGAGAACCAGCGTGAATCAGGACACCGTAACCATGGCAAGAACGGACTGAAAATAGTACATTGTGCATCAAGGGAGGTAAGTACGGAATTACTAACGAGAGTGTTAGAAGCCCGACGCCGTAGGCAGAAAGAATACATTTGTCACCACCCCAACTCCTCCTGCGGGTGTCGTAAGAGTTGACTAAGGGATTGAAGTGTCACTGACCGTTCTTTGATAAAATATTGATGATGGGCAGCAGCGTCATCATAGTGGACACATTATTGCGATCGCCAATCCGCATGTCCAGCGTGGCGATTATGGGCATTTACCTCCTAATGCGTCTACACGAATAGTCGATAGGAGAGGCCTACGTCCAGCAGTGTACTAACATAGGCTGATGATGTGTGTAGTTAGAATACCTAAACCTATTAGGTAAGTATGCACGTGCCTTTTTTTCAGTCGGTTAACACGTGCGCCTTATCAGCAATTAAACCTTATCTGTGCATTGATTTGTTTTCAACTACCAATTGGCTCCGAAGCATCTGTTCAGCCATAACATTTATTCCATACACTTATTCCAATATTGGTTTTTAGTACAGATGGTGCCTTTTTTAGGCTCTAGTGCGAGAAGTGTGTAATTTTACGTCAGGGCCAAAACTTCGAAGAGCCATCTACACTAAAAAACGTCGTACGAGACACGTGCAAAAACGTAATTTGTAACTCGTGTCGATTTAAAACACTCCCTGTCGGTCGTGTTTTAAAACATCGCCACTCGTTTCGTATTTCATGTTTTTCGCACTTGTGTCGCAATGTACTATTAAATAGGTATACTGGGATAATCTACTTAGTCGTAGAAAAAAAGCGATGAAATATGTAAGGTGGAAGTACTAGTACCCGACGCTGTACCAATACTTGTCATTATAGCTTGAGTTGCCATCGATAAGATAAAATCAACTATTAGGGCATTTAAACGATGATAAATGTACCTGTTATGCTTCATATCCCAACTTTGAAATAATTACCTTATATCTAAATTATTTGCACAATTTTAAGACAGTCTGACGGTTATTAGGACTGAGTGTTAATATTTCCAATGTCCCAATATGTGACATTAAAACTTGTACTCAAGTGTCATCTATTAGGACTGCCAGCAAAAGCACCTGGCACTTAGTCATATAATGGAGTTGACGAAGAAAATTAGCAATTTTGAGAAATTTTGATATTGTCACCCTATAAAATAATAGTTATTTATTATACAAGGGGGCAAAGTTGTTGTTTAACTGTCGTGCCAATATTGAGACCTGAGCTAGCGAAAGATCCCAAAATTGAGCCACGAGCGTAGCGAGTGGTTCAAAAACTGGAATCTTGAGCATTGCGAAGGTCTCAAGGCACGAGAGTTGAACAAACTTTGCCGCCAAGTGTAATACAACTTTTTTCCCCTCACTATCGCGAGGAAATATGATTAAAAATCTCATCCAAATGTAAATTAACTTAAAGAAACTATTTAAAACTCAATGTCGAAACGTATCGTAGAATAGAGTTACTTATGGAACATAAATATTGCCAATGGCTTACAAAGTCACATGAGAAACGACCAATTTAACATGTGAGCTCCGATTGCGCATGTTTACTACGGTCATACAGATCCACTTATACTAGGCAGTAGGGGGCTATAGGAATTAGAGAAATGTCAAATTACTTTATTCACAAGTGTGTAAAAAGCGTTTTTACCCGCTCGTATTAAAGGATAAACGAGCGCTTTACGAGCTAGTGAGGGGAAAATACTATTTAACAAAACTAACAAACTCCTCTCCCAAAACAAATGACAGTACTTTTTGTAGATTTATGTATGAGCAAAATATCGTGATTCAAATTAATATTCTCTGTTGTCATGTTGCGCACTAGTCTTTCATCTTAGTATACCATTTTGCAGTAGAATGCAAAGATATGTAGATAAATAAATTTAATAAATATCCCTGATTTGCCGTAGGATTTCATATGAAAAACATTCTCAAAATTGCTGGAATATACTGGGAAATTTCATGAGAATTTAAGAGTAAGTTCTCATTGAGAATGTTTCCATGAGAACTTTAAAAAAATTGTCATTAAGAATTTTTTATTTCACAATTGAGTAAACAAAGCATAAACTATAGTACCTTAAAAGCATACCTGGGATAACTGGGGGCAAGTTATAGGGATTTGATATCGATGAAAAAAATGTCGATATAATTATAATAAAAGATGTACTTATTGAACATTCTCGATTACAGTACAGAGGTTCGATGTCATATCTGATATCGAGCCTCTTCAGATAGTAAAAGTATGCAGATGTCATTTTAATTAAAATGATAATTTCAATATTGATTTTAATATTAATTGTATATTTTGCAAACTATTTTAAAATAAACGCGTAACTGGGTAGTTACTGGTTTAAATTTTTTTTGTTTTTATTTGAAGACTAATTCCCTAATATAACAAGTATTCTGACAAGTAGTGAGGCTAGAGTGATGGGTCTAAAGGCTAAGCGAACCCTGCTTTTTTTTGTGTGTTCCATGTCGGGAGGCTCTGTTCCAAGTACCCCAGCTCATAAAATCGTATGACGCGGTGCGCGAGGAGTTAAGCGAAATCCGGAAGCAATTATCTTCGGGCCCCAGTGCAGCTCCTGTCTCTCAAAGACAGAATCAAGGAACAAACGAATTAATCGCTGAAATGATGGAACGGGAACGTAGATCGTGTAATATAATTATGGTGGGCGTCGATGAGTCTGTTTCTGGTGATGATGATTCTACATCAAGCGACAACGGTATTGTGCAGGAGATACTGAGTGAGGCAGTAAATGAGGTTGCTTTTGTTAAGGCTGTTCGTCTAGGACGACGTGAAAGTAATAAGAATCGTCCGATCAAGGTCATCCTGAAGTCTCGTCAGGACGCAGTAAGGATACTCAAGAACAAATCAAAGGTCAAGCCGCAGGTGAGAATTTATGATGATAAAACACCCCTGCAGCGGGCTGAGCTTGTAGACCTGCGACAAAAGCTTAAGGAGAGAACAGAGAGAGGTGAGGCTAATCTAACAATCAAATACGTTAGTGGAGTACCCAAAATTATTAACTTAAAAAACTAGCTAACCATTATCCATATAACGACCTGACCTTCATGTATACCAATCTATGCTCTCTTCCCTCTAAATTCGATTTATTTCTATTGCAAGTAAACAGAACCAATCCAACTATCGTCATCGTAGCGGAGACCTGGCTGCATAGTGGAGATAGAAATTGCACCTTTGCCATTCCTAATTATACTCTGTATAGGCGAGACAGGCTAAGGCGCCCGAAGTCTATGGGTGGCAAGACGCGTGGTGGTGGGGTTGCTATCTACGTCAAAGACTGTTTGAATGGCCTTCCAATTATAACTCGGAAAAACCAAAATTACATGTGTGATGAGGCAGAGGCTCTTTTCTTGGATATTAGATTTGACTCATACCACTTTCTTATAGTAGGGGTGTATCGCTCGGACAACGAACCCGATTGGCAGACGCGGGACTCCAAGTTGCTTGAAAATCTGCGTTTAGCGTCTCAAAACAACGCTCTCATTATTGTCGGCGACTTTAATTACCCCGATATTGTTTGGCCGCTGTGTGCTGTACAGAAATTGTCAGGGGCAGCGGAGATGTTCCGACAAATGTTTCTGGAAAGCAACCTCCACCAGCTTGTGTCGGAGCCTACTCGCTTCCGCGTCAATAATACGCCTTCACTGCTTGACCTTGTTATGACCAATGATAGCTCTCTTTGTTCTGCTATATCTCATCAGCCTCCTATTGGGAAAAGTGATCACTGTGTACTGACATTTAAAATGCAATTATTGGTTACGCGAAATGCCCCTACAATTAAGCATAAGTTGCTTCATCATCGTATCGACTACGAAAAATGTAGTCTTGCTCTTTGTAAGGATTTGGATGCCTTGCCTGTTACAACTCACGCTGTTTTAGATACGCTATGGACAGAATTTAAAGATACCCTGGCGCAAAATATCCAACATCACGCTCCTCTGGTTGTAGTAAAACAGAATAAATACAACAAACCTTGGATTAACAGAGACATAGTGGCTCTTACTAAAGAAAAACGGTTAAGATGGGATTCCTATAAAATAAGCAAGTCTATTGAGGATTATGACCAGTTCAGAGCCATCAATAACCGGTGTATCGCAGAGACTAGGAAAAGTAGGAGTCGATATGAAAATAGCATTTTATCAAATGGTGATAAGAAATTCTATGCCCATATTCGTAGGCTCAGTATAGGCAGAGTGGGGATTCCCCCTGCAGTTAAAAATGCAAGAGGAGATCTACTTACCAACCCCATGGACATTGCTAACGCTTTTGCTGCAGAATTCCACAAAGCATACTCTCAGGAACCGGATTCCGTTGTACAGCCGGTGGTTGATGAGGTAGCTCGTGTAGAGAATGCACTATGTGACATAATTTTCACACCGAAACAAGTTTTTGACGTCCTGAACGCAATGGATGTGAACTCTGCTCCTGGCCCTGACAGCTTTCCAGGCATCGTGTTAAAGCAAGCTGCTGCTGTGATATCCCCCAAACTGGCAGAAGTTATGAATTGTTCATTTCTGGTTGTGTACCCCAGGATTGGAAACATGCTCTAGTGACCCCAATTTTTAAAAACGGTGACAGGACCGACCCATCCAAATTTAGACCAATAAGTCTCACAAGCATCATTTCTAAGTGTATGGAAAAGATTATATGTAAGGAGCTGACAAGTTTCCTCAATAGGGAAAATTTAATATCAGTGAAGCAGCATGGTTTTGTACAAAAGAGATCCACAGTGACTAATCTTTTAACCTGTGTACATGCTTGGACCAAAAGCATGGACCTCAACCTACCAGTAGATATCATATACTTAGATTTTGAACGTGCATTCGACAAGGTTCCTCATCAGAGACTTCTTTTGAAACTGGAGCACTTTGGAATCCGCGGAAAGCTACTAAAATGGATAGAAGGGTACCTATCTAATAGAACTTTCAGTGTACGGATCGGTGACTGTCTATCTCAACCTTTAAATGTGCTGAGCGGCGTACCGCAAGGAGCTGTTTTATCTCCAACCCTGTTTGGAATATTTGTGACCGATTTAATAGCGCTAATACAGTCGGACTCGTGCTTCTTTGCGGATGATGGGAAGTTCTTTGCAGACCCTCATGTGTCTTCTGGCCAGCTGCAGGCTGACTTGGATCGTTTGGCGGAGTGGACTTCTCGCTGGACATTGAAATTGAATGTGAGCAAGTGCGCAGTTCTGCACCTTGGCAAAAAGAACCCTATGGTCCCATACATGATAGGCACCTCCAAAATTGCTGCTGTTACGTCTCAGAAGGATCTTGGTGTGATGGTTACAAGTAATTTGAAGTGGAGTGAGCACATAAATAACATTGTCAAAAAAGCAAATTCATTCTTGTATGTTATAAAACGCTCATTTCAGAGTATGTCTGTTGAAGTGTTTATCAAAATCTATAAAACATATGTCCGGCCTTTGCTTGAGTATGCTTTTCAGGTATGGAATCCTTACTTTGTCAAGGACATTGACCTTTTAGAGAGTGCACAACGAAGAGCCACCAAGATTCCTTTCAAGCTGAAGCGATTGGCATATGAGGAGAGGTTAAAGGTGCTGAAGCTTCCCACACTCAAAGCCCGGAGAGCGAGAGGAGACCTTATAGAGTGTTATAAAATTGTTACACACTGTTACAACCTCCCTGACATTCACAATATAATCACTAAAAGAACCATCAGCCGAGAGACCCGAGGTCACAGCCTAAAATTTGTGCGCACTCCCACGTGTACAAAAGCTGCATTTAACTCGCTGCCCAACCGTGTCGTAGCTCCTTGGAACCGTTTACCAGATAGTGTTGTGACTGCTCCTTCGGTTAATGTATTTAAAAATAGATTGGACAAGTGGCTTTTAAACAATGAATTAGACTGAAGTTACTAGTGATGTGATAAAAATTTACAAACTTTGAACTATATAATACTGGACACTGTGACATAGGCTCATCAGCTGAATAGCTGCTCGCCTATAAATTAAATAATAATAATAATAATATTTATTTATGCCGAATAACATTTTGATGTTGTCATTCACAGTAACATCGATATACTTTTAGTCGATAAAATATTTTGCTACATCACTTCCGTATAAATGCCCCGAGTTATCCCAGGTATGCTTAAAAGGCAATGTATAAGTATACAACGGTTATGGCATGATTAGATAGCTTGTAAAATTTAAATTGCCGAGAACATTCTCTATAGAAGTTTTGCAACTTATGAAACTTCTCCTTGGTACTACATTCATCATCATCAGCATAGCTTAGTCCACTGCTGGACGTAGCCCTCTCCTATTAACTACGCGTAAAGACGCATTAGGAGGTAAATGCCCATCATCGCCACGCTAGGCAAGCAGATTGGCGATCGCAGTAATGTATCCACTATGATGACGCTGCTGCCCATCATCAATCTTGTAGAATGGTCAGTGACACTTTAATCCCTTAGTCGACTCTTACGACACCCGCAGGAGGAGTCGGGATGGTGACAAATGTATTCTTACTGCCGTCACAACAACAATACTTAACAAGGAACAATACTTTGCGGCTTGTTACGTTAGAACACGTTTTTGAATAAGACGGTAAAGTATTGACCTTACTCGGATAGTGCTACAAGCGTAGCGTTGCTACGAGCTACGTCAGCTACGCTTCGTAGAGGGCCTTGGATTTCTCGCTATCATTATTTTGCCAATGAGGGTTTTCGATATTTTTTCTGCCACCAGACGGCGCTAGGGTAGACGTCAGGTCCAATCAACTGTCAGATTCATACTATTTATAGGTACTGTACATAAAATAGCAAGATTCTATTTTATTTGGAAGTTTATTGGTATTTGTAATGGATTACGACTAATAAGCGCTCGTCAAACTGAAGATTGAGCTCTAAAACAGGCGCGCAAAGTTACTGGTACAGTCAAGGGCATAAATATGTATACACTTTTTTATCTTATGCCGTTAAAATAATGTGCAAACGTGTATAGATATTTTTGCCCTTGACTGTACTAAAAATAATTACTAGAACTACTATTTAGATTTATACTTTAGATTGATATTAGTTTTTGTTTAATATTATTTTATTGATAATGTTTTGTTTTTGTTTTGTTTAACAATAAATACATATTTATATATTTTGATTGATTTGTTTAAGCATGTCTTCTCTGAGCATCTAAAAAATTGTCTATTCAGTAGTGGAAACTGTTTTGGCTTATGTATATTCCTAAAATAACTTTTTAAATGTACTTTTTGTATGCTGTTTGTTTCCCATTATCAATAAAAAAAAACATTTCATTTAGCAAACAATATTCCTAAAGTAATGGTTTTAAGAATAAATAAACCTAAAATTTATACTGAAAATTAAATGCGCGTATTTATTTTGACAGTTCGTTAGGCACAGTGCTGCCATCTCACCTACCCATAGTGGCCGAAAAAGTATCAAAAATCCTCATTATAATAGGCCAAGCATGGTATAAAGGGTAAAACGGGGACACATGCCAACTTCATTGTTATATCATGCTCTGATTCTCAAGTTCGCCACGGGTGCCAAATGGCGCTGCAGTGGCCTTGGATCGATACGTAATATAACTACTATTGGTATAATATAGATAGCGTGAGTCAATAGTCAATAGAAAATAAAAATGTAAACAAACGTAAAAACTTGCATTATTTCATAATCAGGCACTTTTTTTATTAATATTTAGGGACATCTCACACAAATCGACCTAGCCCCACGGTAAGCTCAATTAAGGCTTGTGGTGTTGTTACCAGGCGACGATATATATAATAGATAGATACATACAGATACTTAAATGCATAAACCGCCATGACCAAGGTACGTCACATATTTGTGATAAATAAATACACAAATAATGCCCTCGCAGGATCACTACCAACTAGGCTAAGGAGGCTGACAGAAACTTTTAAAACACAATTTTGATTTTATAACCAACTTAAAACCTTAAATCTTGGTTCGCACACATTTTTTGTTAAAGTATTAGTATTAACGTAAAAATATATGTGAACGTGCTGATATGCGTCAAAAAGTCAAAAGCTAATTTGGAAAATCAGCCATCAAATCATCACATCATCAGCCTATGGGTGAAGACACATATGACAGCATGCGTACGCATTTTGTGTAATGAAATTGGCCGTTTAGTATGAAACGTGTAAGCATGCGTACGCGTGCGGAAAGCTGGACTCGGTTCCATACTAAACTTACGTTTTCTATAGACAAAATGCGTACGCAAGCTGATAAATGTGTCTTCACCCTATCTCAATCCACAACTGGACGTAGGCCTCTCTTATAAACTATGCGTGTAGACGAATTAGGAGGTAAATGCTAAAATCGCAACGCTGGGCAAGCGGGTTGCGATCACAGTAATGTATCTATTGTGACGCTGCTGTCTATGATCTATCTTCTGTCAAAGAATAGTCACTTAGTCAGTGACACAGACACTTCTTATTTTTCTTTTTTTATAAATAATAAAAATAAATAAATATCTTGGGACTCCTTACACAAATCGACCTAGTCCCACGGCAAGCTCAATTAAGGCTTGTGATGTGGGTACCAGGCGATGATATATATAATATATAGATACCTAAATACATAGACAGCCATGACCAAGGAACATATATTTGTGATAAATAAATGCACAAATAATGCCCTCGCCGGGATTCGAACCCGGAACCTCCAGCTTCGTATGTAGGGTCACTACCAACTAGGCTACGGAGGCTGACTTCAATCCCTTAGTCTACTCTTACGACACCCGTGGGAAGAGTTGTGATGGTGGCAAATGTATTCTTACTGCCTTCACCACACGGCCAAATCAGCCATATTAGTTTTTTTTTGTTTTCTGCTGCCGAACGGGCATACCTTTATATGCATAAGTATAACTATAGGTTATGCATAATATACAGTGTGTAAGTCTAATACGGGCGATCAATTAAACCAGGCATGGGATTCATTAGTGTAATCATGGATTACAAGGTTTTTTTAAAGTTACTCTCAATTATGACCCCACAGAATTTTTTGAAGATTATCGGAGCAGCAATGTAGGTACGAACATTTGTTATTGTTGATATGGCAGTTATGTCATCTGCTTTTGAAATTAGCTGTCATCGAGTCTTTAACTCGCGTATGTTGCTCTACATTGCGCGCCGAATTATTTTGTATGGAAAATTTTGTTGCTCTAATTTTAAGTAAAAGTTATTTGAATGTACTTATTACGTCGTAAACTAACACCCGTTAAGAGCTTCGCCCGTATTAGACTTACAGCCTGTATATTATAGGTTATGCTTGTATTGATAACAGGTGAAGATTCCCATAAATTATGCTGTTTGCTTTGACGCTTTAATAAACATGTTTGGTATAATCAAGGTTAAACACGCAAAGTGGAAAAATATATAGCTGTATATGTTTTTTATATCGTAAACATTCCAATAATCGATATGTTAAGACAATATTCGACACAATCAAAGAATCTCTTATAGTTTATGAGACAGGTTGATTTAACTGTAATTTTGTTTGAGTTATTGTGCCTACATTGGAAATTCTGACTGAATTATAAAGACTTTATTTGAGTAAACTACATTACAACCATTAAGTTAATTAAAAAATACCTAAATAATACAAAATCTAACGTTAACATAACATACGTATAAAAATAAAACACCTAAAACTACGGAATATATCGATACTATAAAACTAATTAAATATAGTGGATAAAACAAACTAACTTAAATTACCTAATCGAAAAGTCCGCCACGAGTTGTACCTGGAGCGAAGGTGCCCATCACACTGAATTGGCATAATGATTTTATTGTATTTATTTATTTCATGCTGCGATATCTTTTGTGCGTGAGTCCGACTAGCACTTTTTTTCTACTATTATAATATTAGTATTCGTTACCGTGGGCCTAGATCGATTTATGATTTATTATTTTTTAAAGTTCATGTTTAAATCATAGGTTCTCGCTTCCAATACGGGCGGCCTAAAACTATAATATTTTGTATATTGTATAGTCGACCAATTGGAACCATGTCACAGTAACGCTACATATCAAATTGAAAACTTCTTACTACTTGTTATTTCGACAAGGTTCTTGAGCGGCTCAGGGTTGCAATTGGTCGAGTGTACATCTGCGACCATATACAGGTTGTCCCATAAATAATGGATCACCCTGACACCCGAGGTAGGTCGACCCAAGAGGTACCTAACTAACATAACATGACCTCAGTAAAAGTTGGACGGTTTTCGAGATATTGCCAATTTTACATTTTTTTCAAACTTGCCCTCTTTTTTACACGGCTTGAGTAGTTGTTGTGCTATTAATTTTTCTTCATAACTTTATCAGAAATAGTTAAATTTTTTATAAAACAAGTGATATTTTATTAAAAAACTTATATTAAATGCGAAAGAAACTCTATTAATTTGTAAAAAAAATTAGCAATAACAATTATTTGGTCTAGTATTTTTTTTCATGGTATACGACTAAATCTTCCGATCTCTGTTTATAAAATGATATTCTTCTATGGAATAATAGTTTATCAGTGAATAAAGGTATTTTTTGTATGTTCTGTACCCACCCCGCATAACATCCCCGGAGTGGGCTCAGCGCAGTCCTAGTGGCGCACTGCGGAACTGGGTCAGCGGTACACGTGGCGTTACGTAACAGCTGATTTACACCGATGCAGGCTTTCTACGCCTTTTGGGGTTCCGTACTCAACTAGAGGTATAGTCCTTTTCCATTATATTACTAATGGCTACTGAGCTATGCTGCGGACAGACTATTTTACTTTGGAACACCTTTTATTGATTTTCCCCTCACTAGCTCGTAAAGCGCTCGTTTATCCTTTAATACGAGCGGGTAAAAACGCTTCTTACCAACTTGTGAATAAACTAACTTCACCTTGCTCTAATTCCTATGGCCCACTACTGCCTAGTATAAGTATTCACTTTGTTGTATGACCGTAGTAAACATGCGCAATCGGAGCTCACATGTTAAATTGGTCATTTCTCATGGGTGACTTTGTAAGCCATTGGCTATATTTAAGTACCAGGAGTACCTAACTCTATTCTACGATACGTTTCGACATTGAGTTTTAAATGGTTTCTGTAAGTTAATTTACATTTGGATGAGATTTGTAGTCATTTATCCTCGCGATAGTGAGGGGAAAAAAAGTTGTAGTACACTTGGCGGCAAAGTTTGTTCAACTCTCGTGTCTTGAGACCTTCGCAATGCTCAAGATTCCAGTTTTTGAACGACTCGCTACGCTCGTGGCTCTATTTTGGAATCTTTCGCTAGCTCAGGTCTCAATATTGACACGACAGTTAAACAACAACTTTGCCCCCTAGTATAATAAATAAGTATAACTCATATTTTAAAGACAAACGGGTCTTAATCGCGTATAATTAAACGTAAGTTTACGCGATCAAGACCCGGTTGTCTTTAAAATTTGGACCACCTTCTTAAACGTTACGAAAAACGCGATGTACTGCCCATCTTGGCACAATTGAACAATTGTGTTGAGGGGCATTTTTAAACTAGACGTCCATGTTATATCGTCCATTAAATACAAAAGCGACACAACTCAAAAACCGTGAAAAATGATTTTATTGCAAAAACGACATTATAAGCACAAATATTTTACGTGACACTAAGACACCTGTCGATTTGACGTTAGTAAGTATATTATATGGTCGCAGACTACATTAGTGGTCACAGAAATACAAATAACAAATTTCTAGTACTAACGGCCACTGAGCTATGCCGCGGACAGACAGACGAACATGGCGAAACTATATCGGTTCCTACTGATATAGTACAAAATAGTTTTCCATCTGCTTGACGCGTCTGTTTTAGACCTCAATCTTCAGTTCGGCGACCGTTTTCTAGTCGTAATCCATTACAATATCAATAAACTTCCAAATGAGCGTTTTCCAAATTAAATCTCGAAAACCCGATTCTTCCAGATCTGGACATGCTTGGGCTCATTCGAATCAGAATCAGGAGCCGATTCGATCCCAGTAATAAAAAATCGTGTCCCAAAATTTCCATACAAAATTTTAGTTTCCGTTACGTCACGACCATAGTAAGTTCATACAAAAATCGTGACGTAGTGGACGTTTTTTTTGGGACACTATTTTTTTATTATCAGGATCGAATCGGCTCCTGATTCTGATTCGAATGAGCCCACGCATGTACAAATCTGGAAGAATCGGGTTTTCGAGATTTGATTTGAAAAACGCTCAAATACCTACGAATTTAGATAGTTTTTTGTTCAGTGTCTATGAATCTGACAGCGCTTCCAGTGGCCTATTTCACCATAATTAGTATAATTACAAGTGTGACAATTGTAAAATATCACTGTTACTGACGTCACACGCCTCCGTAGGCTACGGCTACCGCTTACTATAGGACGGTTCATGTGCTTGTTTGCCACCAACATACAATTATTACTAATAACGTTGTTGTATCGTTATTAAACTAGTACTTTTTATTTTCCGAAACCCGTGACAATTGTCGCAAGGTTTAGTACAATTTTCATTAAATCTTGACATGAGGTTCGGCAATTCGCTTCAATTGTCGTGTTTTTGATGTTATTTCAAAAAAAGTAGTTATTTACTGCTCATTGATTTAAGTTCCCGCACTACATTTTATGTTGGTGGCAAAAAAAACGCACGGCCCTTCCGAAGGTAACTGTAGCCTATAGACGCTCCCGATTGGAGAAACAGTAAATTTACAAGTGTGGGTCATTTGCAGTAAAAGTGTACCTTATAATGTCACCAAAATAAAAGATAAAGATAAGATAAAAGATAAAAATGAGTTTATTGCACAAATACACAAAGAGTTACGTATACAAAATGTTGCTATACATAAGCAAGTGCTTAGGGAGTGAGAAGCCGAAGTGCCAGGAGTCCCCGCACTAGGCTAGACCTGTATCACGGGAGACCAGGAAAGCATTTTATGTCAAGAAGAAGACAATAGGGAAAAAAAAAACATAAGGATAACTTAAAATTACAAATACAGATTCCTAACTTTTACATCTAATGCAAGAAATATGTAAATAAGTATGTAAATTGAGATTTCTCAGTTTAGTTACTCCCATACTAAAGGTATGAAAAATTCTGTAACAAATTTGAGATTTTTTATCAGTTTCGTTACATTTTGTTTCATACATTTAGTATGGGAGTAACTACACTGAGTAATCTCAATTTACATACTTATTTTCGTGACATTAGGGACAATTTTTTTTGTTTCATAACTGAAAAGTATACACGATGCCGAGTAAAATGATGTATTACAGTCCATGATCTCAAAAAAAATTAAAAGGTACACTTTTTCTGCAAATGACCCTTGTAGTACTCGTCAATGTGGTGAAATTGGAGCCTGGTGCCAGAAAATTTATCGAAAACCCTCAGTTGACTGTACACGTGATCGACTACCCATATTGTTTTTATTTACGCGTTTAGCGGAATGCTCATTGTCCGGCGGCGACGAAAACAGACCGTTTTTAAAAACAACGCGACTCGCGTTACTGGCAACACCGACGATTGTGCTGTTGTTTATGGGGTGAAGACGTCCGTATACTATAGTATTGTTGGTGGGAAAATAATCTCGATATCTGCCATTTACTACGAACAAATAAAACATGGAAGCCGCACGCCGTACTAAATTGTCTTTCAAAAACGGTCTTGAATTTTAGATAACAAATGTCACCCCCTCTTTAATGCATCACAGCAATGAATTTCAATGTCAACCTATAAAAACTTAAACCGCCATTTAAAATAGTTGTGATTGGTCCATCAAAGTTTTGATTGGCTATATTCTATAAACATTTGTCAAAAGTGTTGCGCCGAAATAAGCGCGGTGTCACGAAAAGCACTATGTGCTGCCCATCTTGGCACAATTGAACAATTGATTTTGGGGGCATTTTTGAGCTGGCGTTAGACGTCCATGTTATATATGGTCGCAGGTCATTTCAAAAACGTTGTACAATTAAGACAGATTGACAAAATGACTGCTTAGTTTTCTTACTTTGTGGCCATTATTATGTAGGATTATCTATATTTGAAGGGTCCACGGAAAAAAACATGTCCAGTAATTAAAAAAAAACAGGGCACATTCACACCTTATTCTGTTAAAAGTAAGGGTTTTTCCTTCTGTAATTTAAATTGACTAGACATGTTCTTTCCGTGGACCCTTCATTTACATTAATTATGTCGCATAATTGAGCATAGTTACAGAAAAGGAGCAAATTTTTACAAACTTTGAATTATACATATAATACTGGACACTGTGACATAGGCTCATCATTTGAATAGCTGCTCGCCTATAAATTAAATAATAGTAATAATAATTTAGAAAAATCTGTCAGCTAAATTTAAATCTTGTGTCAAGAATAAGTCATCTCAGTTACAAATTTCAATACTAAAAAAACTCTTAGTATTCTATATTTACACTGATGAATTCCATGCCTGATTTAATTTATCGCCTTTATTATATTTACACACGGTAGAGTTAAAAAGACTATTTCTGTTCACGACTCATGTTTCACCCTGTATACAGGGTGATTACGGGACCGTGATCCCAACTGTGAAAAACGTGTTAAGATGGTATTTCTGAAAATGGAACAAATATAAAAATACCGAAAAAAAATGTACTGATTTCATACCGACCGGTGCGGAAGTGTTCATAACTTGCAGTCTCCTTTCATAATTATGTAAACACATTTGCAAGGAATTGCAAGGAATTGTATAGGTACATATTAATGATCTCGAACTTAACTAGTCTTAACAAAAGTACGTTTGTTCATTATAGGTCCCATGGGAAACATTGTTCAGAAAGACCATCTTAACAGATTTTTCACATTTGGGACCACGACCTCGTAATCACCCTGTATATGTATCGCCGCAGTATCCACAACACATGCCTTAATTGAGCTTACCGTGAGACTAGTACAATCTGTGAAAGTATGTTCCATAAAATTTATGATTTAAGTTGGATCAGTTGGATGTTGCTGCATTTTTTTTAATGGCGTCCTTTGACAGTCGTAAATAATACCAGCCCCGCAGCCTTATTGACTAGGGTATATCGATCAGCGTAAGAACTAGGTCACGCGCAGCGGGGCACCCCATGTGCTTCGCTGGAATATGATACCTCTGTGTAACAAGTCCTGATGTCTGACGGGCGAGATTATTGTCGATCTCGATAACCCTGTTGACTAGGGTATCTCGGACTGTGTAAAGAAAACTAGGTCATATGGTGCGGCATCCTATGCGGTATATCGTGATCGTGACTAGGGTTGTCAGATTTTGTTTTGAGATTTACAGTATATGTCGGTTTAAAAGATGAAAACCTAAAATATGCACAGAAATAACACTATCTGGAGGATAGTTAATGGGAGATTACTGGTTAATGTATGTATATGCCTTAATTAGTTGTATAAACCAATCGCTTGTATTAATCATGTTTTCTTTTTTGATAAGGTGTGCAATAAAGAGTATTCCTTCTATCTATATGAAATAAATCCTCTAGAATTAGATGGCGCGATTTTTTTATAGCTATTCTCGGCAACATCTTTAACTGAAGTTGCGTTGTTAGTGGTCCGGCAATCAAATCAAACGATTCTTTATCCAAGTAGGCATAGTAATAAGTACCTAAGTAAAAAAACTACTATAGACTGTAGGATTATTAGAATAGGCGAGGGAGAAAAGATGGGTCGAACTATTGTTCTCACGTGTCTTCTGTCAATAAACATAGACCTGTACCGAGAGCAAAGAATATAAATATATCTGTAGATATATTATTATGTTTTCTGCTACAATTAAAAAAAGGGCAAAACTGTAATTACTGATATAATAACTTGAAATATGACAGTCCCTGATAGATCCAACTCGGCTAGGCACAGTCGAAGACAAAATAAGGGGTATACAAAAACGTTCAAAAATATGTCCCAGTGCACTCTAATTCTGTGTAATAAGAACGTCGTAACATATTTATGAACGGATTCTTTCGATACTTATTTTTGCACTTGACTGCACATGCGTATCCAGTCTACCTATGACACAATTTGTAAGGCTCGACTTCATTCTTTCGAGGTTATTACGCATAGCTATTATACATAGAAATAGGTATAGTTATAATAAGCACCTAATTTAATATTTTGTGGAACAACTCAAATTGTTTTATTAATTATTTTTGAGTTGCATTTGGGTGAATCAACTTTTTTCTGTCTGTTATTGCCATGGTTACGGTCGCCGGAGTCACGCTGGTTTTATGCAAAATTATGCTACTTAAACTATGCAAACATACATTTTTCTGGTGATAATAAGCCCTTTCCCTAATGGGCCACCTACAGTACTTGCATTTTTGCCTAATTTAAGTAACCTAATTTTGCATAAAACCAGCGTGGCTCAGGCGACCGTCACCTTGGCAATAACAGAGAGAAAAAAGTTGATTTACCCATTTTTAAGTAAATATAGTTTAAATATTAGATGTCATGTAGGTTCCAAATAAAAAAATATCAAGTGTACCAATGCTGGAAGTGGAATTTAAACCCTCGTCCTCAGCTTTTTTCTTTGGTATATGATATCTACTATTTACACCTAAGCAGAGAAAATAGAGCTAAGTAAAATTATTCGAACTCTCCATCGGTATACACACTTTAAAGTTTAGCCGACGATGAGTCATGTAATTTAAATATTTAATGTGTTTTCAATAAATAACACTGAAATATGACGGGTGAGATTATCATGTCTCAGCAGCCTCGTCGACCGGGGTAGGTATCGATCAGCTGCGTGAGGAAACTAGGTCGCGCCACGAGACGTCCCACGCTGGCGACCTCACTGGACACCTATAGGTCGGAGATGGGTTGAACCCGACTATAATTATCTTGTGTCTTCTGTTGATGAACATAGACCCGTACCGAAAGCAAAGAATATAAACGTAACTGAAGATATTTTTTTAGCTACAGTGAAAAAGAGTTAAATTGTAATAACTGACAGTTTCTGTGACAATAACTTGAAATATTACTCTGGCGACCTCACTGGATACCTCCTATAGGTCGGAGATGGGTCGAACTCGGCTATTATTATCTTGTGTCTTCTGTTAATGAACATAGATCCGTACCGAGAGCAAAAATAATAACATGGCTGTAAATATCACATTTAATGCTACAACGAAAAAAAATACAAATTTGTAATTACTGACAGTCCCTGTGACAATAACTTGAAATATGATGGTCCTATAGGTCCCAGATGTAATCTGTCTATGACATTAACTGAAATATGACGGGTGAGATTATCATGTCTCAGCAACCTCGTCGACCGGGGTAGGTATCGATCAGCTGCGTGAGGAAACTAGGTCGCGCCACGAGACGGCCCACGCTGGCGACCTCACTGGACACCTATAGGTCGGAGATGGGTCAAACCGACTAGTAGGCATAGTCGATCATATAAATAAATAGATATCTTGGGACATGTTACACAAATCGACCTAGTCCCACGGTAAGCACAATTAAGGCTTGTGATGTGGGTACCAAGCGACGATATATATAATAGATACTAAAATACATAGACAGCTATGACCAAGGAACAAATATTTGTGATAAATAAATACACAAATAATGCCCTCGCCGGAGTTCGAACCCGGAACCTCCAGCTTCGTAGGCAGGGTCACTACCAACTAGGCTACGGAGGCTGACATTAAATAAATAACATACATGTTTCCTCATCGTACCTATAAGTTAGGACCCTTTAAACGAAGCGTGAAGAAGCATCTAGCGGGCCAGCAAGACGGTGGCAACTAACAGGTTACTGATTGTCTCCTGTTCGTTGCCGCCGCGATTTGGGCTCTACTTTTCACTTACGATCAGGTGGAGTGGAGCCACTTTGATCTGTCACTATAAAAAAAATACAGGACGTCCCAAAACTACGGGACATGGAGGGAAAGTACCTACCTTAAATATCGTAGATGGCGTTTTCCAAAAAGCTTTTGGGTTCATTTGAATCAGGTTTATTCGTCTATGAACAGATAGGTCGATCGATGCCAAAAAAATGACATAGTTAAAGGTTTTAATTAAAGTGTTCGAAACTTCGGGATGAAGTTAAATTTACTTTTGACGTCTTGGACACATTTGGTGACACTTGCTTTGTGTGTGTGTCAATTGCTTCAAGGTCGTGTATTATTTGTGTCGCTAAGATTAGTAAATTTTACTAAATTTTATGTATGTTTTTGCTAACGCCCTTAACTTAAGGGTATATTAGTGATTTACAATGTTCGTAGATCTCAAATATACCCGTAACAAAAAAATACATACATTTCTAGTTTATACAATTTGTATCTTTGGCTGTCGAGACGGCCGTGTTGTTCAGACGCCCGAAAACTTTTAGTAGAGTTATCCCAAAAATCGTTTGAGGACACCGGAGATCGTAAAGCTGGCTCGTTCGTTGCACAAGAGATAGGTATAGCAATCCAAAGGGGGAAATACAGTTTGATCTAGCCTTGCGACATACTAGCATATGCCCCCGTTAGCATAAACGCAGTAACTAGTTTTAACATGTTAATGAATACCAAAACATAATTCAGTTAAATAAAGTAAAAAATTGATTGATACTTCAAACCGAGTTACTGCGTTTATGCTTACGGGGGCTCAGCAGTTAAAATCTAACGGCCTTATTCATAAAAATTCCTTGTTGAAGGTTTGAGGGGCCCAATAGTTATCGAGCCGATAAGTCTTGTTGAACGGTTTATAAGAAGTGTTATTCATAAACGCTCAATATCTCTCCGATAACTGTTGAGCCGCTGTTGAACGGATTAGACGCGTTATGTTGGCGCCTTGACAAAATCATAGACAAAAATGTGGTCTCACCGCAAATTAAAAAAAAGTTTGACAGCTGTCTGGCGGGAATTCGCACATATTTCCTAATTCCTTGTTACTTACTTTTATCTCAAATAATTATATTATTTGCCTGACCTCTCAAAATGAATCAAAATAACAAAAAACGAAGTGAAAACTGGACGACGGAAGACAAGGTAAGAAAAACAATTTATAACTACAAATACTTAAATGTACTATTAGTGCACTACTATAAATATCTGCATTGCTTGTTAAGGGTTGCTAATAAACTTGTGAAGTTGCTACATTCAGATAACGCTAAAAGATCTAATAAGAGTTCGGGTAGATGTGATTGAAAATAAAAACACGGACACCAATACCAACGCCCGCAAAATCGCTGCATGGAAGGAAGTTTTAAACGGGTTGGTACTTTGTTGTCATATAAATTTTGGTAGTTTTCAATAATATTACTTATGACTATATTTTCCTAGTTTCACACAGTCAATATTACCGCTACAAATAAGTTATAGTATAACAATAAAATATGCAAAATAGGCGCTAGCCGTCGAGTTGCGGAAACCAGCCCGTGATACAAAACAATGCAATACAAGTTATAGTATTGCTCTATTGTTAATTTGTGTTCTTCTTATGATTCTAGATTCAATTCCATGCGGAATGGCGCTGAACGCACAATAACCCAATTAAAGAGCCAGTGGGGTTGCTTAAAACTAGCTGAAAAACGAAAAATTTCAGAAGAAAGGAAGGCGAGAGTAGCG
>JALPQI010011303.1:0-37131 GCA_025490895.1 Thaumatotibia leucotreta | reverse complement strand
CAAGAGGCTCTCGCTAGGTGGTTGGATCAAGGGTCAGATGCAGAAGGCGGTAATCCTGGACACGGCGCGCATAGTCCGGCGGTTCCTCTCCCTGTAGCCCTACCACCGGCAGCTTGGGCCTGCCCCGTTGCCGGCGGCACCCTAGGTTAGGTTTTTTTATAGTATGTTTATATGTTTTGTATTGATTTTGTATGTTTTATTGTATTTTATTTTTATAACCATATTATAAAATAACCTGACCTAAGAAGATGTATAAATAAAATGAATACATATCAATAATTTTCATTAATAATGTATGTGAACTTAAGGTTTGGTTTAAGTAGGTAATAAAACCAAGATTGTATTCTAAAAGTGCGTATTCTGAATGGAATAATGCAAGTTAAGCTTTGTTTCCTTTTTTTACAGCATACTGACGAATGGTACCTATAGATACATACATATCGATACTTGAATACGTAAGAAATAACCAAGCAAGACAAAGGATAAAAATATTTGTGATACACACAAATAAATGCCTTCACCAGAATTTGAACATGGAACCTTTAACTTCGCTGCAAGTGCGCTACGCAATGTGTTACGTGTAACGTAAAAATACCGAAACCTTATTTAGTATGAAATTTATGTCAAGACCATGTTAACTGCCAGCTGAATCACAGGCAAACATTCTCGAAAACTTTATAGACAATACTATAATTACCATAATAATACCGTTCTGAATGACGCCGCAAAGAAACAAAACATTTGTTACGAATGATGAAGTCTTGTTGATTCTGCAGCATTGGGAATATGGATGATCTCATATTTGCGAATAAATTTAAAGCCATTGTATAAAATTAATAAATGCATTTTATTAAATTTATAACTGCATAACGGGCTTTAATTAAGATTTTATTAGTCATAACATAACGCCTCGAATATAAGGATATTGCACTCGAAACTAAAGATGACACATTTTATAATCCATTATTTTAACCATTTTCAGAATCGGATTTTATGGGTACAATAATGAGACTAACAGCTTTGTCTGAATTACTCTACCTATTAAAATCATCATCATCATCAGCCTATGATAGTCCACTGCTGGACGTAGGCCTCTCCTATTAACTATGCGTATAAACGCATTAGGAGGTAAATGCCCATAATCGCCACGCTGGGCAAGCGGATTGGCGATCGCAGTAATGTGTCCACTATGATGACACTGCTGCCCATCATCAATATTTACCAAATAGTGGTCAGTGACACTTCAATCCCTTAGTCGACTCTTACGACACCCGCAGGAGGTGTTGGGGTGGTGACAAATGTATTCTTACTGCCGTCACCACACGGCCTATTAAAATAACGAATCGAAATCTATTGAGCAGTTTTAAAGATATAAATATACAAGGGAAGTCACTTAGTTTTATACTATGCAGTAATAGTGAAATGCTGCGATGTTTGAACAAAATCAAAACAGAGACTTTGCTGGTGGTAGGACCTCGTGCAGGGTCCGCCCGGATAGCTACCACCGTCTTACCCGTTAACCTGCCGCTAAAAGCAGTGTTTGCACTGCTGTGTTTCGGTTTGGGGGTAATTCCATCAGGTGGGCTAGGAGCTCAGTTGTCTATAAAAAAGACTAGAGACATGTGTACTTAAAGAGAAATATCCACTTTTTACCCTGTACAGTAAAATGTCCATATTATACACATTTTTACCTTACTAAAAATTTAACAATTGTATTTAGTGGCGAAGTTGAAGTGCTTTAACTTTAAACTTGTCAGAATTTTAAAAAATCGTGGGTTCTAGCCTCCTCACCGCTGTGTAGAAAAAAAAATACAAAAAGTGGGTTCAAAAGTATGTATCTTATTAGATACACTGCCAATCATAGGGTTCCCAATTTGAGGTGGACATTTTAATTAAGACGGAAAATTCCACAAGTAATCAATGAATTATATGCAACCAGTGAATCCGCATAGGGAACCGATAAGCACACTAGATCACACTGGTCCATTGAGTGAGCAAAACACGGGAACAATGATCGGAACGCAGGCCATCCGACCGGTTTTAACGGTACAGCTGAGTACATTTCACGTACGAAACTATCCGAGATTCGATGCGGCTACGCAGCTCGCGCCGCCGAATGTGCAATACATTGTACAAAGTTACAGATAAAAGCTAAAAAACAAATTTTAGGCACAAAAGAAGAGAGTCCGAAACACTACTTTGAAATAAATTTAAAATACAATTCATAGTGATGTTTAGCGAAAACTTACTCGTATGTTTCTTGGCGGTTAAGAAGATATCATGTTTTGCATTCTGAGATACAGATCGATATGTGTATCTTTACTACTCTCTTTCTACATTTAATTCAAGGACATTTTTAAATTACGAGACACGGAAATCAAGAAGTTTTTATTTACCATTTCAGATGACAAAATTATTTTGCGCGTCTTGCGAAATTATTTAACTTCATAATTTGTCTATTGCACTGAGAGCCTTTTTAGTTTAGGACAGTTTTTGCTCGTATTTTTATATGAATTATCGGTCTAAGCGTCTTTGTGATTAGCAAAGTGGTACATTACTAAAAAGGCTCACATCTGAACAATCGATTACTAAGAGATTTTCTTCACTTTTGTGGCCAACAGGCCTCTAGCGTTATGGTAATAAGGCGTGTTCAGATCCAGATATTTTTGAACGCTACGGACGCTACGATATATCTGATGGCCACTGTAAAATGCAATAAGGCGAAAATGTGGATGCATCCCTTTGTAGTTCACTGAACATAAGTTAATCTGAGAGTATAGTCGGTACATATAGAATATCAGACGTGTCATATCATGAGGTAAAACATCAGAGGTTTTTATTCACCGCTCTCGAAACCTGATGCCGCCGGCGCCCTCGTTACAGTCTTCTAATTAACTTTTTATAATGTTTTTTGTTACTTGTCAGTCATTACTGTACTGATTGCGAATCAATATTAGAATAACTCGGTCATATTTTATAACAAAGGACAGTCAAAGAAGCTGGGTTCTGGATCGTTAGATGTGATTCTTTTGATTTTTTTGGTCGGTAATGTTGAAGAAATGGCTGTAACTTACATAGTTACATCAAAATACAATTATTTAATGTTTTATTGTCAAGCAGGCCTCAAGTATACCTTTATATATGTATTTCGATTTATCTCTTAAAATACCGATGCAACATTATATCTGATATTGGAAAAATGGGGTCTCCTGGCACTTGTATTTTATTATTTGAAAGATAACCTTATGATTGTTGAAATCGTCGAAATGAGGTGTAACTATTTTTTTTTTCAATTTTGTCAAATAATAAGCAATAATATTCAAAATTTATATTGGTCGATAATCAATCAAAGATCGGAATCAGACATCGAGGAAGAAAGATAAAAAAACACAAGGTCGCGATTCATGAATATTAAAATGATGTCAGTTATAAACAAAATTCTTATACAATTCACTGTTGATCGGATCACGCATAATTTCAAACGTGATACGAACAAGATTAAGATGCCAACTTGGCCGACTATAACTCTAAAACGTTTGAAACGTGGCGTGGTGGAACAAATCAAATTATTCCCGCCTAAGTATCCAGGAAAGTGTTTTTTTTATTTAGTTTGTGACATCTATATCAGCTACAGAGTTATCATTGTTATTGATACATAATTGTCGCTAAATGTGTCGAATTTACTAGGACTTGTCATAAGAAAATATTCAAAAAAGCAAATTATTTTCCATTCCAAGCCATAACAACGATTCATGACAAATGTATATTGCAAAATATACAAACAGGCGTCTTTCCTATATTTTGTAAGTAGTTCTCTAATTATTAAAAGAAGATGGATACTCTAATTCCCGATATATGCGGAACATTTACGAGCATGACACGACACACCAGTTTTTATGAAATAGCGTAAACGTTGAAGGCGGATTAGTTTTTTTGTGTTTTGGCAAATTTTCAAGAATGACGTAGATTTTTCAGAGCAATCAATAGTTGAATGGCATGGATAGCACACTTTGAAATGTGTCCGACATACTTAACAATCATTTTTAAAATGAAATTTTAGCAATACAGTTAGAAAAGCCTAATCAAGATATTATTGACGATGATGATAAAATGGATGAAAAAGTATTTATTGCTAGCTTACCGGATGTAAAGTTTAATAGCTATGATCAAAAGCGGTTTGAGACCATTTTTTGCACCATCATAGAGACCGCGACTAGGTTCAAACAGCATTGACCTAGCCAAGAAGGCCAAGCGCTATAAGGTTTTATCTCATCTGAGAGAGCATAATAACAACAATCACATCAGTACCATGAGCTAGCAGATCTTCGCTATCCACTGTTTAAACGAATCTTTCTCTCATTACCAGGTCTGCTACCGCGAACACCGAAGTTCGTAAATTTCGGGGATTTGCCTCTGTCACTCTAACGAAGGCGTCATTAGTGACAGAGAAAAATGACCGAAATTTGCGAATTTTGGTGTTCACGGTAGCAGGCCTGCAAATCCTATAAATCGAAAGGAACCGTCTTCACCTATACACCTCTGACCAGATTTGAACACTATTTAGTATGAAGTTAGTCAGAGTCCCGGAAAATAATAATCGGGTAGGCTAGAAATCTGTGCAAACACAGTTGCGAGCAAAAGCTAGGGAATTGGCTTATATTAGATATTTACGAACTATATTACGAACGGCTTAATAAGAGAAAAATAACGATGCAGTATTAAGTAGAAGAATAAATTGTACATATCGATTTCCTAAGAAATTTATTGCTTGATCATAAAGTACGAAGAAAAACTTGAATATTTGTTTAATATGTATTCATTGCATGCAGGTGCATTAACCAATTTAAACGAGCGTGGGCAGTGGCACGGGAAAAGGGCGATTTCGATGCTGACATATTACCTGTTAGTTTGATACATTTCGAGAATTTTCCAATTTAACACCTACATTACTACAGCAGTGTGATAGATTTCTTCCGCTTTACCACTTAAACCGTAATCTATAGTGAGCATGTTAACGCTGTCGACAACGTCTACTAAAGTTGCATTTTGTGGTAAGGGTATAAAGATAAAACAATTGCTTCACTTTTAGACAATGCATTCGAAATGCACTGGATTTCCTTTTGATACAGATCTGTCTGAAGGTCCCTGTTGAGGTCAGAATTTAAGGCCAAATAAGGACTAGGTTGCATTTGTCTTAATACGTGTACAGTTTATGTATATACACTTAATTCACTTGCACAATTATAAAATTTATAAGGCACGAACGGTGTTGTATTATATGGATCATATCATCGAAGCAAAAGTCTCCCCACGACGACTCCTATACGTACGAGTATATTCTAATTCCGTAGATATTAACAGTGAAGTGACGCCGTGAAATACATTTATCAGGAATAAATAAATTGAATTTTGTCTTTTCCATTGACTTTATATCACTTTTTGTCTGGTTCTACATAAATATGCATTGGTCAAAAATTAATTCTCATTAAGGTACTAATATAAATGGGTTTCTGTACCTGTCCCGACATTTCAGTTCCTAAAATAATCAAGTGGACGAAATTCTTTATCATCTGATATAATGCGATTACGTAGACGGATTACCGTTTCCGTTTGTATATATTTCAGTTTATCAGTGTACGTTTATTGATCATTGTGATTATTTACATTAACGGCCTTGCAAAACTTCTATTCAATTGTCTTTATTTTGTAAACAAATAACTGCTGCGAGACTTAAACAGTAAAATATTTAACCAAAAGAGCAATTCAGGTATTTACGGAGAAGGATCTTCTTTGGGACGAAACATGTCAAATAATATACGAATTACAAAATGATTTACAAAATACTTTGAAAAATCTCTCAAAACTCTTTGCAATTTCGAGTTTTGTTTGAGGATTCTAATTGGATTTATATATGTTTTGAAGTATTTTTGTAGTCGTTCTTATTGGAGTCAGGCACTAAAGGTGCATTTAGACCAAACGAGCATTCGCTCATTCTATCCCCCACTATCAACGAATTTCGACGAATCACGTTTTGTGTAACGAACGAATTTCGTAGTGGGGGATAGAATGAGCGACTCGTTTGGTCTAAATGCACCTTAATTGGATTTATTGATGCTTTGAAGTGTTTTTGTAGTCGTTCTTATAGGAGGAACTAAGAAACGTGAAGTAAAATCCAATGACACCACAATATTTACCTACAACACTGATGAAAATGTTCGCCCAAGGGTTTAGCAGCAGAGTCACATATCTTTACATAAACAATTTGAACCTAAAGTCAAGGTAATACAGTTCATTATATATATAAATTTACGAATGACGTTATCAATGAGTCAAACTTAGATACGAGTTTTCGAGTTCTCATTTAGTTTTTAAGGATATATAAAAAGGTTATCGAAGTAAAGAGTTTTAGGGGAATCCCCGCTTAGGTTTCATTAAGAATTATTTTAGTCTATGGCTTGAGATAATGTACTTCGCAAGGACTTTTTTTTATAATACTTAGTATTCCGTTTAAGATTATTGTCTTCTCCACTAGTACTCGTTGTTTCTTGTTATTTAATATCAGGAATTAGTAATGTTATAAAGAAATATTTAACAGAATTAACAGCAACGATTGTTTCCTCATCAGTACCGGTAAATTTATTAATGACATCAACGGTGACAATGACCTTGTCTGAGGATTTAATTAAAGAGTTATTAATAACTTTCTAATAAGCCATTAGTCTAATAGAACGGTTAATGAGCACGCAGGTTATAATCACATAATTAAAAAAAAGTTAATTGGCTGTAGAAATATCGCAAGTCCCATTATTTAAAAAAAAATTCTTGTATAAAAAAAATAAAAACGTGTATTTCTGATTGGAACGTAACTGCGTGCGTTGAAATCTTTTGGCCAACGAACTAACCCAATTCTTGAGCGTTAACCGTAACCTATTTAAAGACTATTTTAGATACTATCACAGATAACTTCCCTAAACTATGGAGTTTTATGAACAATCAATTACGTTTACGAGTTGCCAAATTATTTCTAAATATAAGTTAGCATATAAATCAGCCACACAGAAAAAAACAAAAGCCGGTATTTTTTGTAAATTATGCACTGTCGTAATATGGAAAATACTCACGAAAAATACAAATAATAATTGCATTACATCATACAGACTCGATCAAGTCGGTGTTACAAAAACACCGGCCAGAGCGCGAACGTTATAACCTTAAAAACAACCGTTAAAATACCGAAATCACAATCAGGAGTATTCCAAATTCGAATAATCGAACCTCCGAGAGAGCGTATACACACACAACACTGGCAACGTACTTTTTAAACTTCGAATTTTAAAATCAAAATGGCGGACGATAGTGCCGCGACGCCGTACACCGGCCAACTGAGTCGAGTAGACTCGAGACACGAGAACTGTCAAACTCAACGGGTCGCGTCAGCTGTGTGAGTGTTCCGTCTGTGTGTGGAGGCTTGAATGAAGGCGCATACTTACGATGATTCAACTTAAATGCGATTATTTTATTAAAAAGTAACGAAGCGAATTTCTAATCTTAAGTCAAGGTCGTTGTTTAAGCGTCTACTTAGAGATATTGCGTTTTATCTTCTATGTTATGCCGACAATGTATTGTCTATTTCTAATTTATTTGTGCGTAGTTTTATAAAATAGACTGCAATCATATATTTATAGAGACAAAGACAATATTGAAACTGCAACGCTGTTCCAGAAGGAATTCACTGAGGAACATTTTTTTTTTCAGTACTATAATTTAAAAAAGTTTTTACTACTTAGATTCAAGATCTCTTCAGAAAAATAAAAAAAGAAATAAGTACGTCCAATGCTTTAGAAGATATTAGTGAGTACATACATAGTGTGTGAACATTTTGGAACGACAAATCTCAAAAACAGAAATATTATCAAAAAATACCCAATTGCAAAAGTTTATAGCGTTTGTATTATGAGGTTGTACGTCAAAATGAAGCACAATCAATTTATTTATGTCTCCACGTGAAAAGTTAATCTAACAAACTAGTAAGTGTCTAATATACACAATTTATAGCTGACAAACACATTAATAACTAGAATTGACCTACACTACCATTTAGCGAATAACACCAAGTGTCAGATCCATCATGTATGTGTAACGGCTCGTATACAAATTGACGTAAAAAAAACACAGAAAGAAATTAGTCTACTTTATTTGCACTTCCGTATCCTACCATTAGTAACATAATCGTAACTGACATAAGTAAACTTTTAGGGGTCCGTAGAAAACAAAATCAGCAAATTAAAATCGACTACTACTGATTTTTCCAAGATCCATCACATCATACACCGATTTGATGCTAACGGGACCATCTCGGTTGGTTTTGTATGCATGCATGCATCAGCCTATGATAGTCCACTGCAGGACGTAGGCACGCATTAGGAGGCAAGTGCCCATAATCGCCACGCTGGGCAAGCGGATTGGCGATCGCAGTAATGTGTCCACTATGATGACGCTCCTACCCATCATCAGTCTTGTACAATTTGTCAGTGGCACTTCAATCCCTTAGTCGACTTTTACGACACCCGCAGGAGGAGTTGGGGTGGTGACAAATGTATTCTTACTGCCGTCACCACACGGCCAACGTTAATGACGTAATGAGGTTGGTTTTGAATTCGGTTAAAATAAGAATTATCGAAATCGGTGGCGTGATACTGTTTTTAAAAATAAAAAAATTCGCCCTTACACAAAATGTGCTATTTACAATATATAAGGTAGATGCCATCTATGTGGCATACAATTTTTCCAGTAGTTACAAGTGAACCTAATAAAAACGTGTTAAAAATATTTTAAGATGTGTTACATGTCAGTCTCACACTTGGCTTTAAAAACTGTGAGAACTTCATTCTATACACAATATAGTTGAGTAAAACTGAGCTTGCCCAGTTGAGCTTGTTAAGATCTGGCGCGGAATTGGCTAAAGGATGTTAAATTGATTGGAATCTTCGTTCGGAAATCGCTAATAAACAGACTGGCCGATTGATTGGTCTGGCCGGCGGCGGCGGGCTACGGTCATTGCCGGGTATACAGTCATCAGATATATCGAAGCAGCCATGGTGATGGTGCTCAAAAGCATCTGAACATACACTCTTATGCCATGAAAATAGAGGCCAGGATGCTTAGCCAAGTTGCCAATCGCTAACGCTTAGTAGAGTGTCGTAGTTTTCCCTCTCTATCACTCTTTCATATTAGTCCGACAAATACAGATATGCCCCCACAACACGTCTGCGGATGGGTCCGCGGACGTCATCTCCGGATGCATCCGCGGATGTGTAGAGGGTGATAGCTGCCTTTCATTTACGATTAACGATTAAGCGTTAGCGAGTGGCAACTTGTCTAAGCACCCTGCTCAGATATTTAGGAGCACCCTGGCTGATGCCGAATGTACTTATACCAATCGTAAGTATAACACCTAAAAAAAATGCAAACAAATACGGCGGACTTTCCACGGCATTTGACGTCTTTGACACATATCGTGAAACACGTTCGCAGATATATTTTTACGTTAATACTAATAAATGTTGATCATTTCAACTAAAAATGTTTGTGAACTCAAGGTTCAAGATTTTAAGTTCATAATAAAAAAAGATTGTCTTGAAAAAGTGCGTGATTATGGAATAATTAAATTAATTAAAATTAAAATTATTAAAGTATATATTTTTTTTAGATTCTTCTGACGATTGGTATTAGTGATGTGGTAAATATTACATGGTATAGTTACCAAGTAAGCATATGTTTCTAATGTCTCTTCTCTATTACATATTAGTAATCTATACGCCAAATTGGGGCGTATTTGCAGGTTAACTGGTCGCTCTAAATCCCTGAACTATTGCTGATCTTAATACAAAACAAAAATGTTATAATTCATATTTTATATTTTAAAGACAAACGAGTCTTAATCGCGTAAACTTACGTTTAGTCTGCCTGCGACCACGGGTGTAACGTCATGCCCGAAACGTCAGGATATAATTAAATTTACGCGATTAAGACCCGTTTGTCTTTAAAATATGACAGATAATCGTGAAAGTTTAAATCAATATAATGTTAAAATTGTTCATATTTTCTAACCTACTGTACTGGCTTATTCGTATCACAACTTAAGTAAATTACGTCAAAATACTAACGAAATTATTTATTACATCATAATATAACCCAACACGTGCATACCACACCTATTGATTTATATTTTAATTCATATAATAAATAATAAACAAATATCAAATACTTCTACAAATTAAAAACACATATTAAACTATAGGCAACCCTATCGTTTTCTGCCTGCGGCATGTCTTAACGAATATAAACGATTTAACCTATAAATAGCTTCCAGCTACATTCGTCCTACTTCCGTCAATAAAACCGGAAAGGGACCGCAACATTTTAAAACTGTAGACAGTCCACTTGAAAAGATAAATAAATAAACATCACACAAATCGAAATATGTAGGATTATCTCACAATATTTACTTATTTATTAAACTGCCTTTTAATGTACTTCAGAATAGAACCGATGAATAAGTGAATGACGTCATGGTGGTAGATAGAAATCAAATGACGTCACTGTTAGACTGAACCATCCTGTATTCTTTCCTCGAGTAGATACTTACATAGTATAAATAAGTCGGTTCCCGGTCTGTCCCTAGTAGGGTTGGCAGGCTTTGTTTTGTCATATACAGTAAATATCGGTTTAAAAGGTGAAAAATAAACTACATACAGAAAAAAAATCAGTATAGTATATATTTTTGTATGTTATAATTAATACGAGATAACTATTATTTTATGCTGAGTTTTTTAAGTGTTTAAGCGTATTTTATGAATCTCGTCAATCGTAAACGACATACAGGCAAAATATAATACAATAGTGTGTGCCTGTGTAATTGGATTTGGAGGTACCTCTGCTATTAAGCCAACCTAGATAATTTCAGTATGCCAAATTGTCTGGAGATTTACCTGAAACAAACAGAAAACAATTATTACTTCGAGTCAAAATAAATTAAATAAATACGTTAAAATTAGTAACAATGCCGAATGCCAATAACCTACCACCGCGTACTTCAAACTTCGAAAATTTTGAGGATTTGTCTCTGATACTCCAACGAAGGTATCTTTAGAGAGACATAGATAAAACCACGAAATTTGCGAACAATTCATCAAGCTATTTGGAGCTTTTTTCAGTTTATGGTTTCTAACGATAGGTACGTAAAGGTGCATTTAGAGTATTTAGACCAAGCAAGCATTCGCTCATTCAATTCCCCACTCTACGAAATCAACGAATTTCGACGAATCACTCTTTGTGTAACGAACGAAATTCTTGTGGGGATAGAATGAGCGAATGCTCGTTTGGTCTAAATGCACCTTAAGGAAACAACATATTTGGCCTAATTGTTCTTTACAATATATCCTTCACTGGCTTCGCTGAACATGACCTACTAATATATTTATTGCAGATATTATTTTCCTCTTAAGACATTTTTAACATTGAATGATGTCATCAGTTTCTGTATAACAGATGTCACTGAATCACTGTCATTAGTGAAATCGGTTTATTCAGAATACTGAGAATGACTTTTATAGACTGTTGAGAGTTTGAAGTAGTTTAGACAAGTGTAAAAACTGCTACCATATACAAATATACAGGGTGACTTTTTTCGACCGTTCAAATTCTACGTAGTGAATGTGTATGTAGGTCATACTGACCAACTTTTACTATAGGGACAAAGTCGAAATCGCGAAAAAAAAATCAGCTGTTTCATACAAATTGGCGGCATTACGCCGGCCGAAATGTATGAAACAGCTGATTTTTTTTTCGCGATTTCGACTTTGTCCCCATAGTAAAAGTTGGTCAGTATGACCAACGTATTCACTACATAGAATTCGAACGGTCGAAAAAAAGTCACCCTGTATAAGGCACTGGTCTCATGAACAAAAGATACGCGTTCCCGTGTAAAAAAAGAGATACGGCGATTCTCGCCCGGCGGTGATAGCTGATAGCTGGGCGAGTATCGCCGTGTGTCTTTTATTTACACGGGAGTGGGTATCTTTTGTTCGTGTTTATAGCCGATAGTTCATAGCCTAGTAGCTCGCGGTTAGACCAGTGCCTAAACGTGGACGTTAAGTTATGATACTCAGAAAACAAATATTTCGTACATGAAAGGGAAACATACCGACATTTTTTTCCAATTATTTAAATTCGTCGGTTGACAACCAAAACTCACTAAGTAACAAATACCTACTTGAAATAGGTTGCTAAGAGTAGTGACAGTTTTTATAGTGAGTTTTGGTTGTCATCCAACGTTATGATTATGACATACCTACACTTAACCTCTTGTGAATCAAAGCTTTTTGCCCTACTAAACCAGCTATTACCTAAATACAGCTGTCTCAACCTACTCTCACATTACCCCACCTAGCCGTACCACGAGTTGGAAAGTAAAGGATACGTTAGGATTTACTCGATACGTTGCATTCTATCGCGAGCACTGCCATATTGGCGCGAGCGCGATGTCCTGAAATGGTATTCACTAATGCACTTTAAACGACACTAGCGCTCGGCGACGAATGCGGCGTGAGCTGGAACTACACTGCGTCGAGAGTTACCGCCTACAGTTCGACGACGAGCTGTTCTACGTTAGTGAATACCGTTTTTCGCAGCGCTGCGCTCGACGTTGAAGTGAAGGCTGTCTCGTCGTCGAGCTCGTTGATGAACGCAGCGTCGAATGTGTGAATAAGAGAATAGCATAGCTGCTTTACGTATCGAATACTAACGTTACCGATACTTGCAAAGTCGTAGTACGGCCACTAATCCTCCCACTGATGTTAATTACTCCGTTTAGTCATTCGATGGCGTAACTTTCATTTCGATTTATGACTTCAGCTGCAATCTTTCAAAAATGTAAAGAATGATTTTTCTGATTTATTTTTCATGTTACGAAGGTAGACAACTGAGCTCTCAGCATACCTGATGGAAAGCAGGAACTGAGGCCCATGGACATAGTGATCAATAAATCGCCTATGCTGCCTACCTTGAGGACTTAGATGAATGGCCTCTATCTATGCCAGTAAATACCCCGGTTATCTTACCCCCAAACCGAAACAAAGCAGTGCGAATGCGAACACTGCTGTGATGCTGTCTAGCGGCAGGTTAACGGGTAAGACGGCGGTAGCTATCCGAGCGGACCCTGCACGAGGTCCTACCACCAGCAAAATGATTCAGGTTATGGTAGAATAGAATGAATGCTGGTTTGGTCTAAACGCAACTTTAGATGTGTGAATTATGTAAGATTTGTTTTCATACTACAGAAAGGTTATAGTATCAGTATTATCGCCGTGTAAAAACCGTGGCGGGTCACTAGTAATAGTACATTTATTGGCCGTATAACCTCGCCAATAATGAAGACTTAAGTCTAAAAACTACCAACTTGTAATTCTACCTGTCCGTCCATCATTCCATTGAAGGAATCGCTGACAACCGAGCAATTTCCATATACAGTGTGTTCGGAAACTAAAGGCACGTAAGTTATATAAGCTTGCCTTTGTATCAGATGCCATTCTGCACCAAGGGCGGTATTCTAGGTCGCCCATATCTGGTAGGCAAGGGGATCGGCATTTGTGAATGATAATGGCTTTATTACGAATGTATATTGCGGATTATGGTTAACTTAAATGAGTAAATCGATGGCAGTTGGGTGATAAGGTTCCCAAGTGGCGACCACCTACAGACCCTGTGATACGGAGACCTGTGAAATCAGGTAAAATATACCTGACCTGGGGCCTATTTCTCGAAAACTTGTAACTTGTAATACAAGCGGAAGTCCTTATATTATTAATGATGTTAAAAAGAGACTTCCACTTGTAATACAAGTGAAGGTGCATTCAGAATTTCAGACAAAGCGAACATTCGCTATTCTAACCTCCCACTCTACGAAATTCGATCGTTACACAAAACGTGGTTGGTTGATTTCGTAGAGCGAGGGATAGAACAGCGAATGCTCTTTTGGTCTGAATGCACCTTTACAAACTTTTGTGAAACGGGCCTCTGATGTCACAGGTCTCCGTAGGCTACATCAACCGTGTACTATTGGATGGTCCTTGTGCTTGTTTACCACCAACATGGAATTATTTATAAAAAACGTTATTACATAATCAATAAACTACTTTTGACTTTTCGAAGTTTGTGACAATTGTCATAAGGTTTAGAAGAATTTTCATTAATTCTTGAAATAAGGTTCGGCCAGTGTCAGAATTTGATGTGATGTGCTGGGTGAAAACTATTCATCATCATCATCATCTGCATCATCATCATCATCATATCAGCCGAAAGACGTCCACTGCTGAACATAGGCCTCCCCCAAGAATTGCCACAATGACCGGTCCTGCGCCACCCGCATCCTGCGGACTCCTGCGACCTTCACCAGGTCATCGGTCCACAAGGAAAACTATTGAACCAACGAAATAGCTTGAAGTAGGTAGGTATTGGCCTACTACGGCAAAAACCTAAATTCGTAAATTTCGAGAATTTCTCTCTGTCACTCCAACGAAGGCGTCATTAGAGTGAGAGAGGCAAATCCTCGAAATTTGCGGATTTCGAAATTTGCAGCCGCTGTTGTTTGTGGCAATCCAAACCAAACACGTCCATATTAAGTACTTGGGCAATTTTGAGCTGAGCTCGTTCTCTTAAAATTCCAGTAGCCTTGGGTTGTAAACCACAAAGTAATATAACAAGCGCTCAGTAAAAGCAGAATATAACCGCCGTAGAAACTTAGTATAGATTATCGACAATATCGACTCTATTATTTGCACAATAGACTACAAAATAAAAAACTAAATAATGGCGCTCATAACTTTTTCTACATTATATAACTGCCAGGTAGTCGAAAAAAATTGTTGAGTAGAAAAAGGACAATATGGTACCGTAAATGTTCACTAGATTATCGGCTCTGTACCCTTATCCTAACAATAACAATGCGTTGACCAAAAAATAACACTTCCCACATTTTGCACTTAGAGATAAAAGGCGTGCCGCCAGGATCATTAGTCGCGTGCCATTATTTAGTTTGTATATTTTGTTGTCTATTGTGCAAAGAATAGAGTCGATAATCTATACTAACTTTCTAAGGCAGTTACATTCTGCTTTTACTGAGTGCTTGTTATCTTACTTTGTGGTTTACAACCCAAGGCTACTGGAATTTTAAGAGAACGAGCTCAGCTCAAAAAACTTCAACTATACCTAAGATCAGCTCAAAAATATGTAAACCATTTTGAACCTTAAGCCTTGGACATACGTGTACTGTACATAATATATGAAGGAGCTGTAAAGGTGGCACAACACGCGGGCGGGCATTAGCAATGGAAAACAGCGTTGGCGCTAAGCCATATACATTAAGTTGGATGAATGCACAATAAGTGCTAGTATATACTCGTTCACCGTTTATGATAAAGGTCTTCGCACATTATAACAAGTTAACGGCGACTCCACACACTATAAATGATCTTATACCAATTTGGAATTGACTAAAGGATTTAGTAATTTATACTAAAATTAATTAATACTACGATAAGCCAAGTTACTTAAAAATCGAATAAATCTATCTATTCCTTATACAAGTCAACAACTCCATATCAGTGTCCTAACGACAAATGACATCCGAATCGAACTATTTCTGATAGTCTTATTTTTGGAATATTGCCTTAAAGAGTTGCCAATTAGATCATCGCCAACATAAATGTCCATTAATAGCTCTTATTACTTTGTATTAAGGTTCACAAATAGTAAGTTGCGTAGACGAGGGAACGTTTAACCGAAAAATGGCGATGTCATCGGCCTGAACCACCACAGATCACATCAACATGGATGGATCAAACTATGGAGCACATAAGATAGTGTTTCTATCTCTTCAATCAGGTAAAGACAAAATGAGTGAATACCACTAGGTATCACGGGGTAGGTATACTAATACCTACCCCGAATAATATACCCCAAACACCGGATTGTTGGTTGATCCTAGCGTGCAGGCACAGTGCGTGTGTCGCGGAACTCGCGGACAGCCAAGGACATTTTTAAATCCGAGCTACCAATAACGCTCCCCAGAGGCCCTTTAAACTAGGGCATATTTTGAGAATCCCAGAAACCTGCATCGACTATCGACGACACGACCTGTGCTCATATATTTAAAATATTGTCATACATTCAGTTTTAGGCGTTAACATAGACTGTATAAGTTTTTAAGCTAATGGACATTTACAATATTAGTATGACTTAAAACAGGATATTTACCATGTAAATTGCAATTATTGAGCGCCCGATATTTCAGGCTTCAGCACTTGCAAAATACCATCTCCACGGAGTTACGCCCGTTTTAAGTCAGTCTGATGTAGTACAATATTGTTTATGATACTTATCAGTAGGGCTATCACGAGAATATTAATTCACGAGTAAAGATCACCTATATTGTGTAAACTGTGACCTCAAGCTTTTCTGAAATGCATCATAATGCGGCGTCTAGTTACCGTCCGTCTGTGGCCTGGACACAATCGATGTTTGTAGAAAGGCTATTTCTGAATTTGTTCGCCAAGTCTTATAAGGTTGTATGAAATGGCAGGACAATTCTGCTCATTGTGATGGCAGGTAGTGACATTGCGATCTGGAGATATTACTACCTATTCTACGTCGATTATCACTAATTATTCAAGTCAAGCAAGGGTGAACAGGCACCTTCTGGGCGAACTCACTCCATCGTAGGCCGCGTCTCTGCCCTCGGATAGTCTGTGACCATGAGTAAGGCTATATCAAATAAAATAAAATAAACTTGTGCTGTGACTGAAGTCTTAAGATGTCAGAGTCTTAAGGTGGATTTAGACCAAACGAGGAAATGCTCGAATGAGATATCTCCCACGCTACGAAATCAACGAATTTCGACGAATTACGTTTTGTTTAACGAACGAATTTCGTAGAGTGGGGGATAGAATGAGCATTCGCTCATTTGGTCTAAGGGTAAAAACACATTTATCAGCATTTTGTCTATAGAAAATGTCAGTTTAGTATGGAACCGCGTCCAGCTTTCCGCACGCGTACGCATGCTTACACGTTTCATACTAAACGGCCAATTTTACTAGACAAAATGCGTACGCATGCTGATAAATGTGTCTTCACCCTAAATCCACCTTAATGACATGATTTGACATGATTGCTCGTCATCAACATATCGGCAGCTTTTATCTTCATCATCAGAATCATCAGATATATCGGTAGCGTTCGGAGCGCTCAAAAATATCTGGACACGCTTCTAAAGTTACGGCAATATTTGATGGCGTCTTAACGCTAGTTTGTATATCACGATATAAGCCATGTCACCACCTACTAAAAGCCGATCTGTATCACTCCAGAAAGCTTAGATCACTACTGCCTACGCGTCACCTACGCCAGCGGGTTGTCAACATTCTTGCGTCGATTTGTCACTTGTAGAATATGGCCATTTCGGCGAACGCCTAAATTGGATGTTTGATCATGACATAATTCGAGTAACGATGATTAAGTTTTAGAATTATAACTTTATAACTAACGTGAGACTCAAACATATTTAAATATTGCGCTCTAGCAGAGCGCAAGCCCGCAGTAAGTACACGTCGGGCTTTGGTCGCGGGTACTCCATGATGAGGATCCTCTAAATAGTCTAAATGGATCGAAACATGTCGAGTAATAATCGAATAAAATTACGTGAGTAATCCGTTTGATCGATGATTAAGTTGTTGACTACGTGTTTTAAGAGCTTATGTGGTACCTAATAATAATCGTATGTTGTTTATTAAGGGCGGTAATTAAGAAATTGTGTCCAACCTGAAGGCGAGGGCTTTTACTTCACACGAGTTAATAATAATGTATTTGCATTTACATTGTTCGTAGAGTCTACGTAGATTTTTAGTTTCGACAGTAGATTTGTCATTTCGTATTCGGTATTGTTTCTAAAAGTCTTTAATTTATTTTTAGGAAACCTGGTTTCCAAACAAGACGAATAATTCCGTTTCCTAAACTGGTTTTGAAAATTAGGTTGCGAATGTGCTCCGGACGAGGGCTCTCTTAATGGCTCGAAACATGTCAAGCAATCATCGACTTAAATACGTGAGTAACCCGGTTCGATAATATTTTAATATGTTTGAGTCTCACGTTAGTTAGCAATTCTAAAACTGAAAGCAACCCAAAACATACGGAGTTATATAGACATCTCAATACTTAGGACCATAATTCACATTCTAACAGTTCCTTGTAAATCGTTAACCGTATACAGAAATGTACGAAAATCTGCAGTGACTTATGGTGTTTGAAATACGACCTAACTTGCCGTGAATCACGAGTTTTATTACCTAAGTTCTCTATTCGTTTACGCAGTTATAATTGACTAATTGTAGCCTTAGCGTAAAGACATAAGGTCCATCATTAGTTAAGTGGGTTAGGTAGAGTCGTAAAATTTGAAAATGCTAAAGTCGGAGCAGAATTAGTTCCAGGTTGTGTCAATCTTGTATTTATTTGACAGACAGGGGTGTCAGTCGTAACAAAAGTACGGCTCAATTCTATTCAAGTCTTTAAAGGTGCATCCAGACCAAACCAGCATTCGTTATTCTATCCCACGCTCTACGAAATCAACGAATCACGTTTTGTGTAACGATCGAATTTCGTAGAGTGGGGGATAAACTAGCGAATGCTCGTTTGGTCTGAATGCATCTTTAGAATCGGCGTTTTACAAATTTTAGGCACAATCGGTAACCAGAAACAGGATCTAATTTAACTCGCCATTAGCAATCAACAGTCGGTATACATTATATAGCCGATTGGACGAAATCGGACGCTCGATAGTCAAAAATTAGCCCCCAGCGACAAGTAAACCAGATAAAAGCTTATAAAATCTCTTAAAATAAAGTTTACTTTCCATTCTTTAACTATTTTTCAAACAATTTGTACGGCGGTTACAAATCGTTACATTTTTGAAACGCTTTTTCTTTTAACAGAATAAAAATCCCGTGATGTGATTGAAAATATAATTAACAATTTGGAATAAATGTCACTAAATTTTTGTCGCAGATATGCTAACACACTGGTATACACATTTTATTATTAAAAAATCTAAGTTATTATAAAATTACAAACATTAAGTACAGCTTAGTATAGTACATTAAGTACAGATGTCGCTAGTGATTAGTTTCACAATACCATTGACTAAATTCGCTGTGATTCACTTTACGGAAGGTCGTCTGGTGTAATTGGAAGCACGTTGGATCGGCAATCCAGAGGAAGCGGATTCGAATCCCGTGACAACCAGAGTCTTTCGCAGTTGATTTTTTCTATGGTAAGCACATATGTCTCAACATTGTGGGTATTATAAAATTATTATAAACGACTGTATTAAAACTTGAAATGCCATACAGCAGTGGTAAAAAGTGGCAACCCTGGCAAATTTTACCCAGTTGGGTGAGTCCGCAAATAGCAGGGTGCATGAACCCTAATGTTGATAGATCGAACATTTGAACCTGCTGTGGCTGTGCATTAGCTAATGGGTTCGACGTAAACAAGGCTTTAGATAGCAAACACTTTTCGATAAGGAAATCTATAAGGCCTAGCCATAACATTGGTCTACGGTAACCGGGAGGCTTAGCGGAAAACCATACGTGCGAGATGGAGTTCCAATATCGGCATTCGCTCCAACTTATGGATTTGCTCGCCGCCGGTCTTAAGGTGCATTCAGACCAAATGAGCATTCGCTATTCTAACCCCCTACTCTACGAAATTCGATCGTTACACGAAACGTGATTCGTTGATTTCGTAGAGTGGGAGATAGAACAGCGAATACTCTTTTGGTCTGCATGCACCTTAAGGAAATCTATAAACCCTAGCCACAACATTGGTCTAAGGTGACGGCGCGACTTTGCGGAAAACCATACGTGCGAAAGGGGGTTCCAATATCGACATTCGCTCCAACTTATGGATTCGCTCGCCGCCGGTCTTAAGGTGCATTCAGACCAAATGAGCATTCGCTATTCTAACCCCCTACTCTACGAAATTCGATCGTTACACAAAACGTGATTCGTTGATTTCGTAGAGTGGGCGATAGAACAGCGAATGCTCGTTTGGTCTGAATGCACCTTAAGACCAATGTTGTGGCCAGGCCTTAATAGTATCACTATCCTTTTCCGCTGGCATATAAAAGAAAAGGACAGCTAACATTTATCTTGCAGATATAATTTATCAGTGGACGATGAAACAAGCAATACATTTAACAAAAGCTTCATTTCGAAACTAGCTGTAGTTGCATTGCAGTGCAGTATATCATAAGGATAACCTGCAGAAAGGAAAGTTAATTGTAACAGAATAATTTCGCCCACAGACGTCAAGACCCTGCAAATCACTGAGTCGGCTATAAATCGCGCGAATTTGCATACTAGATATCGTAGATGTAGTTAAGACTTGTTAGATTCGACACTAGGCAGAGTAGGCAGTGTTGCGATCAATGACATGTAATCACCATATTTAAAAAAACCGACTTCAGCAGATTTCTCCAAGATCCAATCATCACGGTTTGTTTTAAAGTCGGTTAAAAAAATATATCGAAATCGGTTGGAGTGATATTGAGTTATTCGCCCACCTGTCATTCACATGCGTAATGCAAATTTATGATTTATGCCAGACATCGGAATTGTGGTAGCATTTTTGAGCTGTCATAGGGACTTCTCGATTATCGACTACCGATTATACATATGTATATCGATAAATACAGAAAATGTAAAATAATTATGATTACAAGTAGAAGTTAACAATAGGCGGTCTTATCGCTCATGAGCGATCTCGTTTAGATAACTTTTGAGTCGCTGAAAATGTTAAATAGAGATTTGCAATGAAAGCAAAGAAAAATAATAATAATATTCTTCTGTAAAATGTTTTATACCCATATCCATAAGAAATCCACAAATATTAATAAGGATTTATAAAACATTATTATTTTAATTTCTATTTATAAAATAAAACTATGAAAACGTATAAACTCGCGTATATTAACTAATTTTAACTTCATTCTGAGTTCCGAGTTTTATTTCATGTGTAATTCTCGCGGTAACCGAAGAAAATATTATTTTCTATTTATAGTTTCCTAAAAGTTGGTATCCAAAGGTTATCTAAAAGAGATTGCTCATTAGCGATAAGACCGCTGTTGTTTACTTCTATTTGTAATCATAATTGCTTTACATTGTATTCTGCAATTATCGATATGCATATGTATAATCGGTAGTCGATAAACGAGAAGTCCCTATGACAGCTCAAATATGCTACCAAAATTCCGATGTATGTAATTATGACAATTCTGACTTATATGGTTTTCTAATAGATGCCGTTGTAGGACCAAATTAAAATGGGACCAATCGGTGAGCATCAGCTTTAAAATAAAAAAAGAATCATTAAAATTCATCCAGTCGGAAGTTCTGAGATAACATAAAAGACAACCTACAGTCAAATGGAGAACCTCCTTTTTATTGAAGTCGGTTGAAAACGTGTCAAGTCAAATGCAAAAACATATCGGTGACGGGGTTTATTTTCTTTCTGCGTTTATGACTAAGGGATGAAAGTATCACGGACCACTAATTTATTGATGACTGATTTTTTTTCGATTTCGGGGTTGCCTCCATAGTGAAAGTTGCTCACAATCACAATAATTTATATGGGGCGTCTGAGGTATTTTATAGGTCGTGAAATGCCCTATAGGTGTAATTAGCTTAAAATGTACCTATTGATTTATAACGATTAATATCATTATCTTTATTAATGACAGTGACAGCTGTTCCCCAAAAACGTAATTTTATCCCCTAAATCTCACGTTTGGCAGGTGAACATGAAAAACACGTTAAGCAGATTAAACTGTCCCATTAATTGGTTATTAGGGGAATTCGTAATACCACGGGTATATTTTCAGAACTTTACTTTATTTTTTAGAAGTAAATAAGTAGTATTTATACCAAGCGAACATGATCAAAACTATCTATAGTTTTCGGCACGTATGTATCAGGTACAAGTATAAAAACTATTTATACATTTTTTTAGCCCACCGTACTAGCGTTATTGCGTATTTACAATTTCATAGATGTCTGTGAGATCAATACGAGTATGCATGTGCATATTGTGCATTCAATATTGAATTTGACGTCACAAGAACCTTTGCATAGCAAATTGTTACGATGACTTGGCTAGTTCCAACAGTAGTCTATATTAGTCCACTGCTGCACAAAGGCCTTTCCTATTATCTATGCGTACGAACGCATTAGGAGGTAAATGTCCATAATCGCCCCACTGGGCAAGCAGGTCTCAGTAGTGTGTCCACTACGATGACGCTGCTGCCAGCCATCAATAAATAAATGGTCCATGACACTTCAATCCCTAGTCGACTCTTACGACACCCACGGGAAGAGTTGGGGTGGTAACAAATGTATTCTTACTGCCGTCACCACACGGCTAGTCCCTTGTCTAACACTAATTAGATCTATAAACGATATCAAGGAATCAGTCGCACTTTCGCCACCGGGCGTTACTGCAATACTCCGGCTCTACCGAAACCGACCTATAAATCCTGCTATATGCTAATGCTTGTAAATGAGGCTGGTAAATAATAATATTGATATAAATTATTAATATCAGGCCCCTACTTCACAATGGCAACAGGTGCGACAATTGTAAAATATCACTTTTACTGATGTCGGCTTTCGTAGGCTACCGCTTACTATTGTATGGTCTAGATCATGGTCCATGTGCTTGTTAGCCACCAACATGGAATGATGTATAAAAACCCTTGTTACATCGTTAAACTACTTGTTGGTTTCCGAAGGTCGTGACAATTGTGACAAGGTTTAGAAGATTTATCGTTAATTTTTGAGATGAGGTTCGGACTCTGTCGGAATTTCGCTACAATTTGAGACAATTGTAATTTTACTCCGCAAGAAAGTAGCTATTTTCTGCTAATTTATTGTAGTTATTGCAATACTTTTCACTTTTTTTTTTTATTATTTATTTAAACTTTATTGCACAAACAAAGAAAAATGTACACGTTGGTGGCAAACCAACACATGGTCCGTCCGATGGTAACCGCTAACCATAGCCTGTGGACGCTGATAATAGGAGAATTACGAACAAATAAAACATGGAAGCCGCACGCCATACTAAATTGCCTTTCAAAAACGGTCCTGAATTTTAGTTGACAATTCTCACCCCCTCTTCAATGTATCACGGTAATGAATTTCAATATGAACCTATAAATAAATAAAACGGCATATTAAAGTAGTTGTGATTGGTCCTTAAAATTTTTGATTGCCTATATTCTATAAACATTTGTCAAAGATGTTGCGCCGAAATATGTGCGGTGTTAAGAAAACCGCTATATCCTGCCACAATTGAACAATTGTTTTTGAGGGCATTTTTGAGCTGGCGTTAGACGTCCATGTTATATATAATATATATGGTCGCAGTAGGAGAAATAGTCCTTTTTACAATTGTCAGACCAGTCACTATGGTAGTGAAATACGGGCCAGATGTCACATACGAAAGCCGCGTGGTGACGGCACTGGCAGTAAAACTACATTTGTCACCCAAATTCTTCCCGTGGGAGTCGTTGAATTGAAAGGAGGGATTGAATTTGTCAATTAAGGTGGTTCGTTTTTCATACTAATTTATTTATTCAAATATGGGTAAATGGAGCATAGTTTTACAATGAAACCACTTCCATCCACAATCATTTTGATATTTATTTGCGGCAAATTCTATTTCCGTAATAAAAATGGTCAAATAATAGCTTAAAACACTACTTTATTTTAACACAAATTTGTCAATGTGTGGGTCGGCGGCGACAGTGTTATACACCAATCGTATCTTCGGCGTGTGCGTTAAAAAGCGACGTTGCCAGTTGACCACAAATGCTGCGTTGCCGCTCTGTCAAACCGAACGCATGTCGTGCAATTTGTTATTTTATTTTGTTCCATCAAACTGCATCAAACGGAAAGCGTTGCTAATGTTGCCATATAGGTCATATATACACCCAATAGCCAACCCGCGTACTATTTTATGATGTTCCGTATTCGATCGATTTGCTTGATTTTTATATTTTGTATCAGAAGACCATTTATTATAGAAAATATATACATAATAGTTACGTTTACGCTACTAGGTATAGGTTGGACTTCTTACATTTAATGTTATTAAAATAAATGTGCGTACTAAATGATAGTCGCGTGTAACCGAACGTATAATCCATTTGGCACGGCAACGTCGGCAACACTAAATTCAAACGTCACTCTTTCTTTCAAAATCACCGGCAGTCATTTGGTTACTTTGGTTTGTATAATCCGAATTGACGCTAAATTGCTAACGATTGCTTGAAATATTTTATAGCGTGGCATCTACAGCGATTTACATGAGGATGGAGCCACAAACGCCAAGAAAAGGCTATAAAAAACACTGATACTCGGGCTCGGGAAAAACTCGTAAGCGAAGCCTTGTAGAAATTATACTATATTACCGAGAAATCAAAAGGTAAGTCCGGTAGAGTATCTTTCCTCCCACTATTTCAACAGATTTTTATTACATATTTTCACTATGCTTATATTATAATAAAAACATTTGCTGTTTTCGAAACAACTCTTCCACGGATTGGAATAACCCAGGAAACTTGTCATGTAAATAAATAGCAATATATATTATAAGTATAACATATTTTTAATGTAAATACCGGAAACGTTAGTTTCCCGAGGGATGATGAGTTCCAGGCCTTCCATTTTTAAAACTATAACCTTTTTGTAGATACTCACTGAACCTGTTTTGAACCCAGGCTCCCTCCCTAACTTCGCAGTCAGGATCACCACCATCTAACTAGATAAAGCTGAACTGTATTTTTTATTCCAGTAATCATCAGACACCATTTTAACAATGAGTATTCTCATTTCAGATCCAAGGCCAACTGCAGGTGTCACAAATGACCGACGAAACTTTTATAGAAAACATGTTGCCAAAACTAGTGATATTGTATAAAAACTGTATATTGACAGAGATAGTACCTACTAAAACCAGAAAGAATAAATAAAAATAATATGAAATGATGTAAATAAAACACTGAATTTATGAATTGATCTGTTTTCTTTATCTATGTATTCCGCGCGTGATTAGAATGGGAAGGAATCTAATAATTAAAGTGACTAGAAATATCAAATATATAACTATACATATATGAAAACTTGTCTGAGGTCATAGAATAGATTCCGTCCCAATCTGATTGTACACCTATTAGGTCATCCAGGTCCGGTTTTTTGTAGTATGGTCTATTCCACATTGACCATGCAAAAAATACCGGAACTGGATGCCATAACATCACCTGAAAACGTTTTTAAGTAAATAAATAAGGTTACCAAAATTAAACCTAGGTGGCTAGTTCAGGGGCCAATACCACAAAACTTTACAAGCATACAATTCTACAAAGTTGACAACTATTTTGTATGGGAATTTATACAATTTTGTAGAATTGTACGCTTGTGAAGATTTGTGGGATAGGCCACAGGCATTACTGGAATAATTGTGATTATAGGTAAAGTATCAATAAAAAAATAAAAAGTTTTATAAAGCAAAAAATATATATCTCGATATTACGAGATTTGAACCTTGGTCCTCATGAATGTGCATCAGACGGTCATCCAACTTAGACTAATCCAAGTTCAAAACACGTTCCGAAGAAATAAGCAATCAGTTTCGTCAACGAATAAGGGACTCACCAAACCAATCGACGCGGAGTCGGCTTTCGCCGAGTGTTTTACACCACACTATTCGCATTTAGGCCTCGGTCGTTTTGACCAGCCGCCGCCCGCCGCGGGCGGCCGACGACAGACGCCGGCCGCCGCGGCCAGCGTGTGAACTGGGTATTATGGTCGTTTTGAGATCGTAGCCGCGGCGGCCAATCGCGGCAGTTTCAGAGGGTTTTGTTTGTGAACGGACGTGTGTGATGGAAAAAACTATAGCATATCTACTGCTTAAGGAAGAAGAGGAGGAGGACTATCTAATAGTATTAAGAAAGCAGAAGAAAAAGAAGAAGAACAACATATTTTAATGTAGAAAAACGGAGGGTGCCTACAATATTTTGAATCGTACAATATACTGTGCACTTTAACTAATTCAATCAAAAACTCGTCACTTTCCTTTGTAAATTTATGCATATTGTCCGAGCGTCCACACGCCGCAATGCTCCAAAATGACTAGAGACGCGGCGGCCAGCGGGCGGCAGTAGCGGGCGGCGCGGGGACGCCGCACGCGGCGGGCGAAAACGACCACTCCCGAACATTCCTGAATACACCATTCACACGCTGCGGCCGACTGGACGTCGTCGGCTGCGGCCGGCGGGTGAAAACGACCAAGGCCTTAGCCGATCGACCGTCTCCGCGGCTGAACACCTGCGTTAAGCAGTCTCACCCTCCTTACGGCCGTAGAAACGCTCGATCGGCTGCGATTTGCTACCGTAACAGTTGTAAAGCGGCGATCGGCTCTCGCGTGCTCCGTCCTGCCGTCGAGACGTCAGACAGCACGCGTACAGCCGCTGAGTCCGACGAACAGATAGATAGGACAGCGGGTGATCGGCAATCGTAAATCTCATTTTTGGAGACTAGTTGTTAGTAACTAGTTTGAAATTGAACAGACGTGTATGATTACGACAGTATTACTTCGTGTCGTCAGATCTATTGCAGATTTTAATGTGGGTAATAATTCAAATGAATAAATACAAACGCATCAGTAGCTACTTCGGCCGTCATCGGCTCTTTTCGGCCGTCGTCAGCTATGTTCGGCCGTCGAAGACGCTGAACGGCTTCCGCCAGCTCTGACCGGTCCTTATCGTAGGTACTCGGCCGTGATCGGAGCCGTTCAACTCTTTCCGGCAGCGTACGGCGGTATTAGGAGATTTAGGAATGCGAACGTGTGCGTTAGGCTGCAAACGGGGTCGTACGAATGCGAACAGCTTTACGGCAAAACGCCGTTTTCCCGTCGAAACACGTCGTTTCGCGTGGGCCGAGCCGATTTACGATGTCCTCGCTCTTATTGCGTTGACATAAAGCTTTTTCCGTACGCGATTAGCCGAAACGGCGCGGACTAGTTTGGTGAGACCCTTAGGCTTTGAATGTGTGTGTGCATACTTCGCAAGCGCGACAGCGTTTCGTATTTATTCAAATAAACTTATTTTGTAAATTAAACCTCATCTCAAATTTAGTTGGCCACATTAGAAATAGCAGTTTATTTTAGGCAAACACATCACTTATTAAAAATATTTCCATTATCATACATAAAATTTAAAAATACGTAGATTTCGCACCAGCTAGGCACTGTAACGCCATCTATTGGCGTAGTAGTGCCTAGCTGACCGTGACATTCCACCTTAATATTGAATTGATGATTGGCAGCAGCGTCGCCATAGTGGACACAATACTGCTATTCGAACCCGCTTGCCCAGAATGGCGATTTTGGACATTGAATTCCCAATATGTTCATATGTACATAGGTAACAGGCAAGGACAGAACAGAACTAAAATAACTGATGATTGAAAAAAATTGTGTCCTCGCCCTCTAACTTTTGATCCGTAGCTCCAAAAAAAAAAAATATCTCATGAATAGTGGGTTCATAGAATACTTTAAAATAAAACTATTTCGAACATACAGGGTGGTCCAAACCTTGACGTCAACATTTTTTTTTTAGATTCCTCACGTCATGGGCTATCAGAATATACCCCTTGTATGTTAGCCGATTTTTTGTAGTTTTCGAGTTGTGAATTTTTGAATTTTTTTTCTTTGAGAAATTCTGGAGTGAAGAAATTTATTATTAAAAAAAAGCTATTGGATTTTTTTAACAGTTTATTTTTGTAAAAGTATTACTACAAATAAAGCATTTACTAACACAAAATTAACGTCCTCACTTTGATACAAGTAGGATAAAAAAAACGAAATTCACAATTTTACGTTAAAAACGCATCAAAATAGCATTAATGTACGTAAATAAAAAAATAAAACATATCCCAAGGATTTTTGGTATTCTAAAGCCTGCCCTATACCTTAAGCTTTCGTAAAAGCAAAAAAAGTGATACTTAATGATGAGGATTTTTCGGAGTAGTCGGTTAAATAAACTTAAAAAAAAGCTTCTAAATTTTTTATTTAATTATTTAAAAATAAAGTAAAATTTCGTCTGTTTTGTTGTTCTTATCAATAAACAAAGACAGAAAATACCATAAAAACTCAATTTCTGTAGTTATTATACGAAATTTTACTTTATTTTTGAATTAAAAATTTAGAAGGTTTTTTTTTAAGTTTATTTGACCGACTACTCCGAAAAATTCTGATCATTAAGTATCATTTTTTTTTTGCTTTTACGAAGGCTTAAGGTCTAGGGCAGGCTTGAGAATACCAAAAATCCTTGGGATATGTTTTATTTTTTTTATTTACGGACATTAATGCTATTTTGATGCGTTTTTAACGTAAAATTATGAATTTGGTATTTTTTTATCCTACTTGTATCAAAGTGAGGACGCTAATTTTTTTGTCAGGAAATGCTTTGTTTGTAGTAATACTTTTACAAAAAGAAACTAGAAAAAAAACCAATAGTTTTTTTTTTATAATAAATCTCTTCACTACATAATTTCTCAAAAAAAAAATTTCAAAACTTCATAACTCGAAAACTACAAAAAATCGGCTAACATACATGGGGTATATTCTGATAGCCCATGACGTGAGTAATCTAAAAAAAATTTTTTGACGTCAAGGTTTGGACCACCCTGTATAATAGACCCAGCCGTTATTGAACAAATAGGGAAGCCTACACTGAGCATGGCCCGACATGTTCTTGGCCAGTTTTTTATGATCTCTGCAACTGTCTGCACTTATACAGAGCTAGACAAGTCTGAGTATTTACTTATTTAGTCTTATTCTAAAGACGTATCAATTGCAATGCTAGTTAATCGAGGTCTAGGCCGACTGAATCAGCTGTTCACGGTGAACTCCGCCATTATGTAATTCCTTTGTCAGCAAAAACCGGAATGTCATTCCCATTAAATAACACATAATTATGCACCGTGGGCGAACAATTGTAACGATTCTTGGCTTCGAAATAAGCATAAAATGTTTTATTGATGTACTTTACATAGCATAAGAGTTTAATTCCTTTTTTTTAAATTAAAAACTATGACCGGGAATTACACATACGTCTATTTTTTCTCAGATCTCAATTCTTTACATAGCATAAGAGTTTTATTCCTTTTTTTAAATTACACATACGTCTATTTTTTCTCTCATTTATTTTTCTATTACTACTATTTTACAATTTATTAATGTGAGGCTTCATATGGTGCATTTAGACTAAACGAGCATTCGCTCATTCTAGCCCCCACTCTACGAAATCAACAAATTTCGACGAATAACGTTTTGTGTAACGAACGAATGGAAAGGTCTAAATGCACCATATGAAACCTCACATTAATAAAGTGTATACATATTTTTACAGCTTCATCTGTAAGATATAATCTGACACAAAAGCTGCAGTCAGTGACGTGTCACGTGACAAACGGGGGCGAGACACTTCCACTAGTAGTCAAGTGGACCATATAAGGCGCGGGTGATTGTACAAAAAAGCTAACGGTGACCAGCGGTAAGTATAAGTACTTGGTATCGACAGTTCTTTAATTGTACATGCGTTAGTGAACCGGTTTGTTTTCGTTGTAATTTCATTGAGGAATACGATTAATGTTGTTAAAGACTCGAGTAGTTTGAGTCCTTCATTCTAAGACTCGACTCAGTTTTAAGGACTACTGTCATGTAGTAAAACTTGAGTTACTTTACAATGCTACAGAGAATCGAGTCCTGTAAGAAGACTCGCTAGATTTGTGTTTTGAAATTATAGTTTTTCTATACAAATATAGATTAAACAAGAAAACAATACAAAATTGTGTTAAAAACCACCTAGGGTTTTTATAATATTGAATTCAAATAAAGATTGAACAAAAATAAGCTTCTTATATGCTTATTTTGAACCTTGAATTTGTTTATATGTTTGGCATTGGATAATTCCATAATTTTTGAACCGATATTAACAAAATGAGTCTTCATATTGGGACTTGAGCTTCATATGCAGGACTCAGTAAGCCTAAAAGAAGGGTTCGACTCGCGACTTAAAAGACTCGATAGTTTTTTAAGCTTAATAGTCCCGTAAAGAGTCCTAAGTTGGGCCTTAAATGACTGTCATGTTTGATATTTTATCGCCCAAATTGATGAGAAAATATGTTACGGCACATGTAAATAAATAATAAAGTTTACTGGTCTGTTTTGGGATAAATGATAAATCACGATATTGTACAGTTCGCGTTAAATTTTAAAGCATAAAAAGTGACTAAATAGTTTCAGATCCTCTTACAAATATGTTACAACGTTCTTACTACACAGAATTAAAGTGCACTGGGACATATTATCGATGCTACGACGCTAAGATATTTTTTTATGTGACGAAGGTAGATAACTGAGCTCTTAGATGGATTACCTCCATCTATGCCAGTAATTACACCGGCTATCTTACCCCCAAACCGAAACAGCATGCAGTGCAAATACTGCTATTTAGCGGCAGGTTAACGGGTAGGACGGTCCTACCACCAGCAATAATCTGATGGCGACTGTACCCATACTGCATGTCATAAAAATAAAAAATCTCTTGTCATCCCGCCCACATATTTATAGCTCTATTAAAGTATGGATCCAATCGATTCTGTAAATTGAATCATACCAAAGACCTTAAATAAATCAGACATCAAATTACAATTTAAGCATAAATGTCCATATCAGTTTAATTTACAGTACAACCAGCAACACAGGTGCACTTTACACGTATTGTAATAGGAGGCACAATTAGTCAGTAGCTGTGTTGAGGTTTGTACGTGCCATTCACTAAGTATACCCTATTGTTAACTGACGCTCGGTAGACCGTATTGCATTGAAATACGGTCCATTGAGAGTCAGAGACAGTCAGAGTGCTAGGATCTTGTTAGTTGACGCTAGATGGTCCTTATTGCAAGGAGGTAGAGTCCATGGAGGGTCAGAGATATGTGTCGATGAGATCAGCGGGTTCGAACTGGCGCCGATTTGGTAAGAGCCGCCTCCACTGCGCCTACGTGATATGTCCACAGTAGATAGACAGCGAACAGTATGCTTAAAGGCTTAAACAAAAATGTAAGGTAGCGTAAGCGCGGAATTGCGTGATATAATGCAAGGTGCCCATGAGGAAAGGGAAAAATTCAAACGGCATATTCCTGAGACTAAAAGAAGCAAAAAATGTTAATTGAGTTTTGGTCAAACCAGCAAAAAAAATATTTTTTTTAGCTTTTTTTTATGTGTGAATGCCTCAATACACAAAAAAAAGGATTTTATTATGAAAATATCGCAAAATATTTTTTTTACTTTTGCTAGCTAATTAAAGATTTTTTTGTTCATTTGGTGTCTGTCAATTAAGTGTGACAATACTAAGACAACATGGTAATAAAATCGTTTCCTAAAATGCGTTTATCATAGCGTAACGGTCTAACGGTTAAAAAAAATCCAATTTTCTCTTAAAATAGACTGAATCCAGAAAACTTCATATGACATTTTTAACTTCAAATTTAGTCAGAAATCCGCTGTTGAATTTTTTCCCTTTCCTCATGGGCACATTGTATTATCGTTGGATACATTTGCAATCATCATCAGTCTATCTGAGTCCACTGCTGGACGTAGAGGCCTCTCCTATTAACTATGCGTGTAGACGTATTAAAAGGTAAATGCCCATAACCGCCACGACGTCCGCGGGAAGAGTTGGAGTGGTGACAAAAGTATTCTTGCTGCCGTCACCACAGGCCAGATTCGCAAATCACTCAACAATTGAATGTTTTTTTTTTTGTATTTACTAAAACACGAAGTAAATATTATGCAAACTTTAAAATGAAAGAAAAGACAACCACAGGTATCATCGCTAAGAGCCGAACTTTTGCACACAAGTTTTTTTAATACAATAATCGGATGCCGCTATTTTACATGTTGTTATAGTTACCTACTCCACTTTTTAAAGATGATAACATTGTCCTGTTACACTTTGTTTTAAAACGAAAATAATATCCAATATGGAAGGACTCTTATATGGATGTGTATTGAAGCACAACAAATGCATCGACAGAAATGAACAAAACTTATATAAATTGTACTCACTCGCATAGAGTACAATTTATCTGTCATACCATACTGTTCTAAATTGACATACTGCGACGTAAGGGAGACAATACACGTTATTTAATCGCGTGATTTAGGTGGCTGACAACAACAACGACAGTTATGACACTGTTCCATATAAGACTAGCTCATTTCGGTTTATCCAGAAACTTCGGCTATTGCGTAAGTCAATATATTGGCTTTAAAGGAAGCAATACACCTTGCTCGTTGAGTCGTTTCGTAAAGATGCTAGTAAGTCAAGCTCAAGACTACTCAAACAGTGCTAAAAGAACCCACTGGTCTTCTTAAATGTATAATATCTTTTATTTGCTTCATAAAACAAGCTGTTATTAAAATACACAGCTTTTGTGCGCGTGAGCAATTGGCATTATTATCACAAAAATATAAAAAAAAACTAAACAAACACTATTTTAAAAATAAAACAACAGAAACGGATTTTATCGCGTAGATATATTAATGACATCTCGACGTTTCGAACGTTTAACAGAGTTCGTGCCTACGGGTGGGCGAATTTCTACATACGTACTAATACGTAGGTATAATATTTACGACAGGAATGTAACCTCCCAATGCTCGCGGGCACCTCGTATATGTATAATATAGTATTTAGAATAAATAAAATAAACATTGATAGCCTCAGCAGCTGCCACTGAATGGCCTTGCTTCATTTGCCTCGCCCGATCCATTCAGGTAGCCTGATCAAGCCACCAACAAGAACACTAACTGGTTTCGCAGATTATCATTTTATGAGTCGATGTGACAGCGCAATGTGATTAATTAGGTCCCAAAATAATGGCCGGTCTGTGTGAATAACAATCGACTGGCAATAAACAACTTCGACTGCGTAATACGACAGTACGAGACTAATAAAATTAATATCATGGATTTTTTTTATTTATTTAAATATTAGGTAAGTTTACCAACGGTGCAGGTGGGAGCCCAATCATTAAAAAAAAATTGGATTAAAAAAATATTTTATAAACAAACAATTTGCATCTCGCTTCCAATAAGTCAATGTCAATACAAACGAGATACATAAAATAATTTACGCACACGCCGTCACGGCATAATTGTAAAATTACAAATGCCTTTCTAATAAGGTTTACTGTAGCCGTACCATGAGTTGGAAAGTAAAGACCGAACCACACCGGCGTGTACAGCACGTGCACGTGCACGCCACGCAAGCGGTGTGCCATCTAATATGACATTTACATAAGCTACAACGCGCATAGATAGTAGATTTCTTTTTTCTCTCTTGATGATGTCAGACGATTCGAAAATGCTTATTAATAAGCTTACTTGAATAAAGAATAGTTTGACATACGTGCACGTGCTGCACACGCATCTGGTGTGACCCAGCCTTAAAGGATACCTTAGGCTTTACCCGATATTTAATGCTTTATATCGCGCTCGCACCGACATACTGGAGCGAGCGCGATGGCCTCAGTTTGACGTATCGAGAAAAGCCTACTGTTATACATGGTGATACTTGCATGGTGCAAAAACATGGTTCGGGTACTGACCATTGAACAGTAGACAATTAAATAGCCATCGGCCCTTCGTAACTGACATTCGGTGGACCTTATGTTGTTGCGATAAGGTTGATTTCAGTGGCTGCGCGTACGCCGGTATAATGGACGCCTATTCGTATGCTGCTCATAATACATTAGAGCCTTGAACTCACGAACTTGAACTTGGTGGTACCAGTTTTCCTTCAAGGACAGCCGTGGACAGTGGTGACGGGAGCCGTGTGGTGACGGCAGTAAGAATACATTTGTCACCACCCCAACTCCTCCTGCGGGTGTCGTAAGTGTCGACTAAGGGATTGGAGTGTCACTGACCATTATTTGATAAAAGATTGATGATGGGCAGCGGCGTTATCATAGTCGACACGTTTACTGCGATCGCCAATCCGCTTGCCCAGCGTGGCGATTATGGGCATTTACCTCCTAATGCGTCTATAGGTACGCATAGTTAATAGGACAGGCCTACGTCCAGCAGTGGACTATCATAGGCTGATGATGACAGTAAGTTATAAATATACCAACTTATTCATATACGTCTCCTAACTTAACAAACGCTAAGTATTGTTTGTCCCTTTCTATCTTACAGACATTGATAAGCCCGAAAGGGACAAACACTTAGCGACGTTTATGAATACGGGGGATAGTCTAGCAAAAGTCAGGAAAAAGGCGTCAAAAAATATTAAGGGTTATTTTATTATAAAGAATACCTACATGAATTATTTTTCCCCTTCATCATCATCATATCAGCCGAAAGACGTCCACTGCTGAACATAGGCCTCCCCCAAAGATTGCCACAATGACCGGTCCTGCGCCACCCGCATCCAGCGGACTCCTGCGACCTTCACCAGGTCATCGGTCCACCATCCATTTTCCCCCTTAATAGATTGGAAAGTCGCCATTAAATGATAAGGCTAAGAGGATAAATTTTATCCTTTAAAACAAACGGGTAATTTTATCCTATTAAGGTGGATTTAGACCAAACGAGCGAATGTTCATTCTATCCCCCACTCTACGAAATTCGTTCGTTACACAAAACGTAATTCGCTGAAATTCGTTGATTTCGTAGAGTGGGGGATAGAATGAGCATTCTCTTTGGTGTAAATCCACCTATAGGCACATTTTAATTTTATCCTCAAGCAAGCAAATCATAGCGTGTGTTCACGTAGCTTTTGACAGTTTTGACACAAAACATAATGATTAAATAAAATAGTTGAGAATGTAAATGTAGCAAAAACTGCCAAATTGGCTTTGACTTTAACGAAGATACAACTATCTACAGATACCTTTTGCATGTTAAATAGGCATAAACAAAACTAGTTCTATCTATTCAGCCCAAAATCGTGTTCGCCGGCCGTTTGTCGGAGGTCAGTGACCTGGCGTTTGCATATTTCTGACACTAAGCATGGGTCTGTAAAAGGATAGGGGAAATACGTTAATTGTTATATTATACAATGTGCCCATGAGGAAAGGGAATAAAAAAAATAGGGGATTTCTGGCCAAATTTGAAGTTAAAAATGTCATATGAAGTTTTCTAGATTTAGTCTATTTTAAGAGAAAAATTGTTTTTTTCTTAAAACCGACTTCTTTTAGACCGTTACGCTATGATAAACGCATTTTAGGAATCGATTTTGTCACTATGTTTATGTTGTCTTATTCTTGTCACACTTAATTGACAGACATCGAATGAACAAAAATATCTTTATACCTAGTAAATGTAAAAAAAAACTTTTTTTTGCGATAGTTTGATTAATAAAATCCTTTTTTGTGTATTAAGGAATCCAAAATATCAAACTAAAAAAAAAATTTAATGCATGTTTGGCCAAAACTCATTTAACATTTTTTGCTTCATTTAGTCTCAGGAATATGCTGTTAGAATGTTTCCCTTTCCTCGTGGGCACCTTGTATAAATAGTTCTACAGTTTTGATTACTTCTGCTTCTTGATAAGTAGAAGTATTGGAAGAAAAAAATAAGACTTGTAAGAATTTTTATTTCATCTCTATATGTCCTCTTGGACATACAGGGTGTTTGGACTGTTTAGAATATCGATGATTGGCCTTAATTTCTCGATTCTTTTTTTTTTGTATTGTATAAGATTTATTTATTTATTTACTTATTTAAACTTTATTGCACAAAACATAGAAAATTGTACAAATGGCGGACTTAATGCTAAAAGGCATTCTCTACCAGTCAACCATTGAGTCAAATAGAGACATTTAAGTTGGTGCTCAACTCGTATTAAGTAATAAAGATATAGTAATACATACCGATTACTATAACAATACCTACAAATACATACAACTTATACGATAATTAAATGAGCTAACATACTTAGATAGCATACTTTATTCTGGTATTCAATATCAAAAAGTAATTGAAGAGTATCCCAAGACACCCATGATATTTATGTATTGAAACATACTAAACTATTTTATTTTCAATTTGAATTATTAATTTTAAATATACGGATAATTCTGTATTTAAACACTTTGAGTATTAGCCGTGCGACGCTAACCTTCCAAGAAGGGGAGACTCGGGCAATTTCTGCGAAGCGTTACTTAATTTCGCGCTAACTTATTATAATATTCCCACCGCGGGGAAACCGGGCGAAAGTCGACACAACGGCCATGGGAAACAAATACGAGAAATAGATGGATTCTATTGTAGATGCGGTGAAGTGTATTTATCATATTACCTTAAATTGTTGGAGTAATAACTGAAGGCCTATAACTAATATTCGTCAGTCGAAAACAAAAACATGTAATAAAACCTAGAAGTTGCATTGTTCACGTAAATTAAGAACATAATATTGGTTTTATTACCATCTTAAAACTTTGAACCTTGAGGTCATATACATTTTTACTTTAAAATGAAGGAGCGACTTTGAAATCTTAGTTTTTAACTCGTACTGTATATTTTTACGCCATATATCAATTGAGTCTATTTAATAAGGCACTTTGTAGCCTAGTGGATTTTTAAAAAGGGTCAATAAATTAAATTCAATTGACACTTTTATAGCCATTTTACATCTATCATAGTAACCCCATTTTGTCCTAAAGTCACCCCGTTCTATGGTATTACCTAATATAAAATAAATCTGCAACGCGTTTCACGATATATGTCAAAGACGTCAAATGCTAATAAAAGTCAGTCATTTTTGTTTTTTTTTATTTTACTGAAGAATGGTGCATACTGCATACACTTTCTGATGTTTAAGTGATAATTAGATACTATATTTTTTCATATAAAGTAAAATAATTCAGCATGCAATGTACATATCATCACATT